>JAWZYT010006788.1:0-2500 GCA_034508575.1 Petrolisthes manimaculis
AGGAGAGGAAGGAAGGAGGGAAGGAAAGAAGGAAAGGAAAGGAGGAAAGGAAAGGAGGGAAGGAGAGGGATACAAGGAGAGAAGGAGGAAAGGGAGAAGGAAGGAGAGGAGGGATACGAGGAGAGAAGGAGGAAAGGGAGAAGGAAGGAGAGGAGGGATACGAGGAGAGAATGAAGGAGAGGAAGGAAGGAGAGGAGGGAGAGGGAGTGGGGGAATAATACTGGTTATCAAATTAATGGAGTACCACCTTCCCCCCCCCCCCCCAGGCACCATTTGGCAACACCAGCACAAAGGCCACGAGATATACTATATGGCACTGCAAATATTATACCCCCAGTGGCAATATAATAAGAAGTGATATACTCAGTGGAAAGAGACATAATAATAATAATAATAATAATAATAAGTATATTTTCAGTATCCATGGGAATATACTCAGTGGAAAGAGAAATAATAATAATAATAATAATAAGTATATTTTCAGTATCCATGGGAATATACTCAGTGGAAAGAGACATAATAATAATAATAATAATAAGTATATTTTCAGTATCCATGGGAATATATTAAATTGGGAATATACTCAATTGGAAGGGGTATATTTTAAGCTGGGATATATTCATAGTATTTTAAAGGACTTTGTGTGATCGTGTATGGAAATTGGAGGCTTCTGATTCCTCCTGACTTATGCCACGAAACAAACACACACACACACACACACGCCTCCCAAAAAAAAAAAATATATAGGAGGTGGTTGTGTTTCGTGGCTGTATTTGAAGGACTCGTTTACATACATACATACATACATACATACATACATACATACATACATACATACATACATACATACATACATACATACATACATACATACATACATACATAAATATATATATAACGTACAGAGTATTATCTAAATTATTCCTTACATAGAAGGAGGCCTAAAAATTATCCCTTACATAGAAGGAGGCCTAAAAATTCCTATTCGGTGGTGCGTGAAAATTCTAAGCCTTCCCAAAAGCCTGGTAGGATGAAAGGCAAGTATCTTTAATGTTGGCTGCCAGAGAGAGAGAGAGAGAGAGAGAGAGAGAGAGAGAGAGAGAGAGAGAGAGAGAGAGAGAGAGAGAGAGAGAGAGAGGAGAGAGAGAGAGAGAGAGAGAGAGAGAGAGAGAGAGAGAGAGAGGGAGAGAGAGAGGGAGAGAGAGAGAGAGAGAGAGAGAGAGAGAGAGAGAGAGAGAGTGAGAGAGAGAGAGAGAGAAAGGGGTAGAGAGAGAAAAAAAAAAAATGTCTTCCTCTCTCTCTCTCCCTCCTCCATCGCTCTCTCCCCATCTCCCTCACTCTCTCTTTCTCTCTCATCACATAACACACACACACACACACACAAACACACACAGTCGACGTACATTAAAGCAGCAATAACACTGATAGAATAATGCACCTCATGACTTCAACATTCAGTCTTCATTTCCCTTCCTTTCCCCTCCATCCCAACACAACAAAAGTGAAACAATACGAGTTGATAAGAGAATACATGTTGTAGATACGATACGTTTAATTACGTTTAATCAGCTTAATTAGGTTGTGTGAATAGGGGACAGGCTTGTGGGGGGTTTGGGGGGTGCGGGAGTAGGGGGACAGGCTTGGTTTTTTTTTTTGGGGGATGCAGGAGTAGGGGGACAGGCTTGGGAGGTTTGGGGGTGCAGGAGTAGGGGGACAGGCTTGGGGGGGGGGATTTGGGAGGTGAGGGAATAAGGGAACAGGCTTTCTACCCACCCACCAAAAGCCTGTCCACCTATTCCCGCACCCCCCAAACCCCCCCCAAGCCTGTCCCCTACTCCCACATCCCCTTAATCAGTTTAAATAGGTTGACTTTGATGTGTGTTAGTTCCAGTTAGGTTCCAGTTTGGTGGTTCCAGTTAGTTTTCCAGAATGAGTGAATAAAGTTTAAGTTAGTGAAAGTTATGTTTTTTTTTTTTTTTTTTTTTTTTTTTTTTTTTTTTTTTTTGTACATTGGAGTGCCTTGATTCCTCCAAACTATGCCACGAAACAGACCCCTCATTACTTACTACCTTTAAAAAGAGGGAAGTTTTTTTTTGTGTTGATAAATGTGGAGCAACTGAATCCTCCAAACTATTCCAAGCAAAGCAACAACAACAACAACAACAACAGAACACCATTATTATTATTATATTTGTTTTTGTTTTTGTGGTCCTGTTTACTTTGGAGAAATCAACAAATCAGGGGAGGATATAGTTTTGATCTTTTTGGAGATTATAATTCCTCCAAACTACTCGAAACAACGGACCCCCATTATTTGTGTTTCTTTGGTCCTGTTTCCTGGCATACTTTGGAGGAATCAACAAGGCACTCCAATGTACCAAAAGTATACTCTCCCCTTAAATAAATGCATCGGTTTTTTTGGTATAGCTTGGAGGAATCAGTCAATAGCCTTCTAATTTTAGGAAGAATCAGTCAATAGCCTTCTAATTTTAGGAGGAAT
>JAWZYT010006788.1:7500-10000 GCA_034508575.1 Petrolisthes manimaculis
TTACATCTTGATAGTGAGTGTAGTTTGGTCCCAGGATGATCCTAAGAGCTCTCTTTTGAATCTTTTCCAATTTGCATCTTTGTGTAGAATTAAGTGAGGAAGACCAAACGGGTGAAGCATAGCAGAGTTTGGGTAGGATGAAAGTTTTGTAAAGGTGTATCAAGTCGTTAGTGGGGACTCCTAATTTTCTTAGTGTACGTAGCATGTGAAGTCTAAAAGATGATGATGTGACTGAAGAATTAACAAGTGGATCCCATTGTAGTTTGTCATGAATGAGGATGCCTAGCAATTTGATGGAGTGGACCACGTTGAGGGTATGGTTACCTAGTTTGAGAGTAGGTTGGGGGATAGGCTTTGAGGCGAGGTTGAAATGCATGACTACAGTTTTATTTTTGTTTATGGTGATGTGATTATCACAGGTCCAGGTCAATAGGGTATCAAGGATAGTTTGAATACTGCTGTAATCAGGGGAAATATTGTAAATAGGTGTGGCTATGGTAGTGTCATCTACATATTTCCAGCACAGTTGAGTGTTTTGAATGGCATCATTAATTAATGTGAGAAAGCAGAGTGGGCCCATGCGTGTACCCTGAGGTACACCGCAGGAAAGTGTTTGAAAAGTGGAAGTTTTGCCTTGGAATCTGACGGCTTGTTGACGGTTGTGTAAAAAATCTGCTAACCAAGAAACAAGATTCTCCCTGAGGCCGAGTTGAAGTGATTTGGTGATGATTGTGGTGTGGTCGACTAAGTCAAAAGCTTTGGAGAAATCAATGAATACTGCTGTAACTGAGGTGGAACGTTTGTCAAGATTTTTGTGAATGAAATCGAGGAAGTTGATAAGGTAATGGGTTGTTGAAGAGGATTTTACATTACCATATTGACGTGGGTCTATCTGGTTGGTAATATCAGAGTAAGTCCATTCGGCTGCGAAGCTTTCACAAATCAAGCTTGGGACAGGGGTGATCGCAATTGGCCGTAGTTCATCAAGAGATTTTGGGTTGGTTGATTTAGGTATTGGGGTTATGTACGAGTGTTTCCAGTCAGAAGGAGACATAGATTGTTGAAAAGAAGCATTGATGATGGAGGTCAACGGTAAGGCAAGTTCCGGGGCAAATTCCTTATAGAGACGGATAGGTAGATCAAGTGGTGTGGAGGAACGTTTAAGTTTTAGGTGTTGGAGACGGTAACAGACCTGGTACTCATATACAGGTGGAAGAGGGGTTGGGGCAGGGAGGTAAGCAGGGAGTAGATTGCGGTCAAGTTTGGGTAATTTTTGGCAAATTGTGGCAAAATGGTTGTTGATTGTTTCTGCTGCTTCACTGCTGGATAGATGGCTCACACAGGGGAAGGTAGAGGGTCGGTTTCTTAGGCCACACAGTTCCTGAATTTTACCAAACCACTGGCTGACATTTGTATGTTTTAAGTGCTGAAGTTTGTTGGGGTAATATGATTTCTTTGCCGTCCTAATCTCTCTGATTACTTTGTTTCTAAGGGATTTGTATAGAGTTGAGTTCTTGGCGTGGAAAGCTTGGTTTCATTGTTGAATAAGACGCTTGATACGGCTGGAGATCCAAGGGAGGTCAGATGAATGAAACTGTATTGACTTTTCTGGGAAGAAATGATGATAGGCTTCATTTATGGAAGAGAGGTAATTTTCCCATTTAAGATTAACATCATTAATTGTGGTAACCTCAAACCAGGGGTATCTAGCAATCCATTGACCAAATTGTCTAATGGCTGAGTCGGTTAAAGGTCTATACGTTATTGTGTGGTTCTTGACTTGATGGGCATAAGTGGGGTTTGGTGACCATAAAACTGAGGAGTGGGTGCTACGTCCAAAAGGGGGCAAATTGATGGGGGGCTGATAAAGATCAGGCATGTCAGTTAAAATAAGGTCCAAAATATTGTTGTTGTGTGTTGGGAAATTAACTACTTGAGTAAGTTGTAAGTGAGTTTGGAGATCAGTTGTATTTAATTCATTAAAGTCCCCACAAATAATGAGTTTAGAGCTTGGGTATCTTAATTTGAGAATGTCTGAAGTGTCAATTAGATGTTGTAGCAATATATTACGAGTGTGGGATCTTGGTGGGTGATAAATTACACAGCAAATGATCGAGGCTACATGTCGGGGGTGTGAGGGTGGTGTTATTCGAATCCACAATACTTCAACATCTTCAGGAATATCCACAGCTAGGGGTGACGGAGAGAGTTCACTACGACAAAAGAAGGCTACACCACCACCTCGTTTTTCAGTACGTAGGTGGTGAAAACAGTCATAATTGGGTATGTTGATAGTGTCTGGTATGATTTGCCATGCTTCAGTTATAGCTACAATGCCGGGTGAACTGTTGTTTAACACTGTAACCAATTCATCCATTTTATTTGTTAATGAGGTAACGTTTGAAAGCAGTAAGGAAGGAAGATTGTACCAAATTCTGGGTATTTCAAAGTGTTTGAGTGGTTTATTAGAGACTGGCTTGGATGGTTTCGGTTTCACTTT
>JAWZYT010006788.1:15000-16599 GCA_034508575.1 Petrolisthes manimaculis
TTCTATATATTTTTTCTCTATTTCTTTTTCACACACACACACACACACAGTACAAAATATACGTCAAACACAGTCTTCCACACACAATGAAACCCCCTTGAGAGAACCCCAACCCCCCCCAACCCCCCAAACCCCCTGAGAACTGACCACAGAACAAAAGATATACAGAAAAACTCAACACACAAAGAAACGACACACATACACACAAACATTTTTTTTATTTATTTATTTCATACACCCACACACTCACACACTCTTAACATTTTTTTCTATTTTTCTATTTATTTATTTATTTCATACACACACTCACACACACGCAAACATTTTATTTTTATTTTTTTTATTTTTTTATTTATTTCATACACACAAACACACGCAATTTTGTTTTCTATTTTTCTATTTATTTATTTATTTCATACACACACACGCAAACATTTTATTTCTATTTTTTTATTTATTTTTTTATTTCATACACACACACTCACACACGCAAACATTTTATTTTTACTTTATTTTTTTTCATACAAACACACGCAATTTTTTTTTCTATTTTTCTATATATTTATTTATTTCATACACACAAACACACACGCATTTTTTTTTCTATTTTTCTATACATATATTTATTTCATACACATACACACTCACACACGCAAACATTTTTTTATTTTTTATTATATACTAGCAGTGATACCCGACGTTGTCCGGGTGAAGATCCTACATGTGGTTTTGTCAATAAATTTCCTGTAATTATTTTGATGTGAACTTATTAGGAGGGTGTGAGGAGTCCATTATCCGGTGTGGTTGTTGGTCCCCCAGAGAAACCATGCCAGCTTTACAACCACAAAAGTTATCCATGACACAACTACAGCAGAAGGTGACATTGTAACAGCCACCATTAAATAGCAAGGCCCGAGTGGCAAATTGGGCTGCAGGGGTACTGGGATCGAACCCCCCCCCCCCTCCATTGGTCATTTAAAAAACAAATCACTGTCCTTAGATTTAGTATTAAATTTCGGTGTTCAACATTTTGTGGTTTGAATTCATTGGTAAACTGGACATACAAGCCAGGCCTGCCTGCATCCTTGATGCTTGAGACCATAGAGTCTATGTTGAGAAAGTCATAAATGTTTGGTTGTTTTAAGCTGATAATTCAAGAAACACATATCCACCAAAAATAAAATTAGACCGAGGACATTCCCGGGACTACACCGGTCACAATGCTGTACCATTTGTCAACAAAAAGAATTTAAAAAAATTGTACTGGGGATTCGAACCTGGGATTTTTGGTTAAGGCCAAATAACAGCCTTCGGCTTGGGCTGCAGGGGTTCGAACCCCCCCAACCCCCCCATTGGTCATTTTAAAAAAATGTAGGCCGAGGACACCTTCCAGGCTTCACTTATCAGAATGACATATTACTTTTTACTCTAGGTAACCGATGCGGCCGTGCATAGCGGCTAAACACACACACACAGACGGAGTGTTTTATATAGATAGATATATATACACACACAAATATACATTTTTTTTCTATTTCTTTCTTTCATATACATACACATACACACACACACACAGTTGAACAACATAAATCACACACA
>JAWZYT010006789.1:0-12993 GCA_034508575.1 Petrolisthes manimaculis
CCACCATTATTATAACTACTACCGGTACTACAACTATTACGACAATTATTATAACTCCTACTACTCAAGTTGGGATGAGGATTATTTTCATTTTGAGGAGAAAGAAAAAAGATGTGAGTCAGTTTACCTTCCTTCCTGCACTACAAAATTAACTGTGCATAAAAGTGACTCCAAAATTGATTGATTGATGGATGGATTGATTGATGGATTTATTTATTTATTTATTGATGGATGGATTGATTGATTGATTGATTGATTGATTGATTGATATTAGGTGTAGGTCATTGTAGCACCAGCCAGAGAAAAGGTGATAGATAGAGAGGTGTGACAGCAAGCAAGCAAGCAAGAAAGGAAGGAAGGAAAGAAACTGAAAACACACACACACACAAACACACACACACACACACACACACACACACACACACACACGACACACACACACACACCTATCTCTCCCTTTCCCTTTCCACTTTATCTGTTTGTTTTGGTTCTGTTACGAGTGTCTGTTTATCTGTTTGTTTCGGTTCTGTTTATCTGTTTGTTTTGGTTCTGTTACGAGTTTGTTTATTACTTTGTTTTGGTGCTGTTATGAGTGTCTGTGGTTGTCTGTTTGTTTTGGTTGTGTCTGTACGCCCCGTTGGTAACTGATAAAACACCGTCACCACCACCATCAATCACCCATACACACACACACACACACACCCATCAGTCAGTCAGTCAGTCCACTCCAGTATACTGAACTGCTCACATCACATCTCCAAACTCTTTATTTGTATGTAGGACTGAAAAGGCTTGTCTCTCTCTCTCTCTCTCTCTCTCTCCTCTCTCTCTCTGTGTGTGTGTGTGTGTGTGTGTGTGTGAACTGGATAAAACAGACAAAACACTCCTCTCTGCAGTATCATAAGGTAAGTTAGGGTATATATATATATATATTAAAAGTGTTGGGAAAAGAGAGAGAGGAGGAAAGGGAGGAGAGAAAGATAATTATTTTGTGTGCATGAAAGGAAGAGGAGAGGAGGAAACGGAGGAGTGTGAAGGAAAGGAGGAATGTGAAGGAGGAGAAAGAGGACAATAATAATTATTATGTATACTGTATATGAAAGAGGAGAGGAGGAATAAAGGAAGAGAAGAATGATTATGTGTGCATGGAAAAGGAGGAAAAGGAGGAGGAGAGAAAAGGAGGAGGAGAGAAAAGGAGGAAATGGAGGAGGAGGAGGAGAGGAAAAGGAGGAAAAGGAGGAGCAGGAGGAGGAGGAGGAGGAGGAGGAGGAGAGAAGAGGAGGAGGAGGAGAGAAAATAACAATAACACAATAATTAAGATATGATCAATACACAACAGAATAACAACAATAACAAATAACAATAACCAAAAAAACTACATAACTATCATATTATTCAGTAACCATAAAACCAAATATGAATATAATAATTGGAAGTACAGATAATAAATAATGTGTTAGAGATAAAATAAATAAATAAACAAATAAATAAATAAATAGATAATTTTAATAATGTATATGTGGTTTTGAATGAAGCGAGTGTCAGAACGTGTTGTTATGATAAGGAATTGATTTGATTTGATTGTATTGTAACCTAGAGTATTGTCTATGTGGTGTTAGCCTATGTGTGTGTGTGTTGGGGGTGGGGAGGCTGTGTGTGTAGGGGGGGGGGGGAGGCTGTGTGTGTGTGTGTTGTTGGGTGGGGGAGGCTGTGTGTGTGTGTGTTGTTGTTGTTGTTGGGTGGGGGAGGGCTGTGTGTGTGTGTGATTGTAGCGAGAGAGAAACCACCTAACCTAACCAACACACAACTAACCATCTCGTGTGTGTGTGTGTGTGTGTGTTTGCAGGGAGAGAGGAAGGAACCATCTAACTAGACCAACACACTAACTACTAACCAACTCGTGTGTGTGTGTGTGTTTGCAGGGAGAGAGAAACCACCTAACCTAAACATCTCGTGTGTGTGTGTTTGTGTGTGTGTTACCATGGCTCCATCAAGATTCTCAGACTACGATGATGATGATGATAGCTCGGTGAGGAACGATACATTTTTATAGTATTGTAAAAAAAAAAAAACCCACGAGTCTATTATATTATTTCATTATATTATTTCATTATATTATTGTAAACAAGAGTCTATTATAATATTTTATTATATTATTATTTTTATATTATTGTAAACAGGAGTCTTATATATATAACCAATACACAACCACAACCACAACCACCATCTTTCCAGTCCATCACCCCCACCTTTCCAGTTTCCACCACTACCATTCCAGCACTCATTCCTTCACACTAACCACTTCCTCCCACCACCCACCACCTTTCCAGTTCTTCTCCTTCACACTAACCACCTCTCCCACCACCACCACAACCATTCCAGCACTCATTCCTTCACACTAACCACTCCTCCCACCACCACCACAACCATTCCAGCACTCATTCCTTCACACTAACCACTTCCTCCCACCACCCACCACCTTTCCAGTTCTTCTCCTCGACCCTCACGTGTTGTTCTGGATGTGCTACGATCGTTTTCCTCATTGTTGGCATCTCCTTACTCAACGCAGCCGTGGGAATGAATGGATGTGTTGAGGAGGAGGGGGACGAGGAAGGGGACGACTCGGGTTGTCAGTCTGGGGTTGGCTTACTGGCTGTTGGGATATGTTGTGTTGTGGGGGCTGGTGAGTATTGTGTGTGTGTGTGTGTGAGAGAGAGAGAGAGAGAGAGAGAGGTGTTATAAAGGCTTGAATAGGATAGTGTGTGTGTGTGACAGAGTGTGTGTGTGTGTGTGTGTGTGTGTGTGTGTGTGAAAGAGAGAGAGAGAGAGAGGTTGTTATAAAGGCTTGAATATGATAGTGTGTGTGTGTGAGAGAGAGAGAGAGAGAGAGAGAGAGTGAGAGAGAGAGAGAGAGAGAGAGAGAGAATAATCACGTGTATTTTATTTAGGCTAATGGGAGAGAGAAAGAATAATCACCATGTTTATTCTCTCTCTCTCTCTTCACTAAACTATTCTCTTTCCCTTTGCATTCTCTCTCTCTCTCTCTCTCTCTCTCTCTCTCTCTCTCTCTCTCTCTCTCTCTCTCTCTCTCTCTCTCTCTCTCTCACACACACACAAACCCTTTACATTGTCGTTGCAGTGGTGTTCTTTATACTGACACTGGCTCGTTTCAACACCACAACCACCAGGAGAAACAACAGACCTCACCTCTATCATCGCATGCCTCCACCTCCTTCCTCACTCACTGGACCCTATGCCACAACCACTGTACAACAATATCCCGTGTGAGGAGTTAATTTAAAGGGATCCTGTGTGTGTGTTTGTGTGTGTGTGTGTGTGTGTCTGTGTGTGTGTGTGTGTGTGTGTGTGTGTGTCTGTGTGTCTGTGTCTGTGTGTGTGTGTGTGTGTGTGTGTGTGTGTGTGTGTCGTGGCAATATTTGAAGGACTCATTTACCTCCAATTTTCTGACTACATCACAGGGTCCCTTAAAAAAGGGAATTATGTCGTATACTTTATTCTCCCTTTGTGTTCCGAGTTAAAAGAAACAGAAACAGAAGGTGTCTTTTGTTGATGCATGTGTATAGATAGATGAAATAATAATAATAATAATATTTTTTTCTGTTTATATTTCAATACAGAATAAATTAAGTCGGTTAAAGTTGTATACAGGATGTTTACATTTTTTTTATTTTCTTGTTTTATATATGTAATGATAATTTTTTTTTCTGTTTACTTTAATACATAATAAATATATTTGGTTGTAAGAAAATGTATATGTTAAAATTCCAATTTTAATCTTATGTGAAACAATACTACTTTTTTTTTTCATGTTAATACAGAATAAATTATGGTGATCCAAAAAGTAGGTATATCTTAATATTCCACTTTTTTTTTTTTTTTAATCTGAAATACTTCGACTCTTATTTTGTTTCGTGTTAAATACAGAATAAATTAAGTTGGTCAATGATGTACAGTCACGATCACTAATAAATATACAGGTTTGGTTGGAGCTTCGAACAATCCAATTTCACCAACGAAGTTATATCAATGGAGATCCTATTATACATTTTATTTACTGTCTCTAGGTATTCGAAGCTCCAACCAAACCTGTATACTTATTAGTACTCGTGACTGTACACATGATATAATTATCCACCTTATTGGTTTTATCTGTCAGCCACACAATACCCACCACACACACACACACACACACACACACACACACACACACACACACACACATACAACACCCACCACCACACACACACAGACACACACACGACCCCATCAAGGACACAGTAAAACACATTGTCTGCAGTGATGATAACAGATAAAGTCCCACAAACAATAGATACCAATGTATCTCTGAAAAATGGATATGCGCACGCACTCCTATACCCTCCCTCACTTCCTTTCCGTCAGTCTGTCCATCCGTCTCTCTCTGACTCTCCTGCCCACTCATTACATTTCTATATCATTATTAGTAGCACATATCAGCTACTGTGTGTACAAGACCGTGTAAACACCAAGACTGGCATTTGTGTATTTTCATTTTAAGGGGAATATTTTTGTGTGTTTGCTAAATCTGGAGCAACTGAATCTTCCAAACTATTTATTCCAAGCAACATAACACCATTATTTTTGCTCTTCTGGTCTTGTTTCCTGGCATACTTAGGAGGAATCAAGGAGCTCCAATTTAATAAAAACAAATTACTCCCTTAAGTTATATCATCATCTCGAGTTGGTGGTGATGTGCATGGCAGATATAAAAGATTACCCTATACAGTTGCTTGGAGAAGTGTTTAATGTGTGTATATATATGTTAAGTTGAGGTTCAGTCCACCGCGTTCTACAAAGTTGTGGTTCAGTCCACCGCGTTCTACAAAGTTGAGGTTCAGTCCACCGCGTTCTACAAAGTTGTGGTTCAGTCCGTCGCGTTCTACAAATTGTGTTTTCTGATGATCTTGAGTCCTTGCTGAAGTGTTGATTCAAGAAGATTTGCAGCCTCTGGAAAATACGTAAACAACACCAACAAGAACAACAACAACAACAACATCAACAACAACATCAACAAGAACATCAACAACAACATCAACAATCATGGTTCAAGATGTAAGTATTGATAAAATGTAAAGTTACAGATGCATGTGTAATAGTTCCTCATCTTAGTGCAATAAGGGCCTATGTCCCCCAAATGTGCAGATATAGACATAGGCACACACTGTCCCTTGTACTATTATCAGAGTTCAAAGTCTTTTAATCCCTTGTTGCTCTTACCATCATTGGAACTTGGTTTATAATTAAATAGGAATCAAGTTAAACAAAACAAAGTAAGTTTGTATGTAATTTAAGTATATTATTTCTATGCACATGGGAATTTGGACTCCTACTCACTACACCTTCATTTTATTCCTTAGACTTTAACCTTGAACTACTTACTACACCCTTCATTTCTCAGATACTAACCTTTAACTAACTTCTCAATTGACCTTCTTTTTATTCCTCCTCTATCTTGACCTACTCGCTGCATCTTTCATTTATTCCTTGACCTTGAATTAACTACTCACTACACTTACCTTTAATTCCTCAGACCTTAATCATGACCTACACCTTTCTTTTATTTCCCAGACTTTGAGATATCTCCTCCCTCCCTCTTTCATTCCCTCCTCCTCTTCCATCAACTGTCCCTCTTTTCTTTCTATTTCCTTCCTGCTTGCTGTCACACCTCTCCATCTTTAAATTTCTGGTGTTATATGATTTTGCTGTTGCTGCGCCTAATATCAATCAATTATTCCTCAGACTTTGACGGTGACTATTCCTGTGGGTACTTTGGTGGTTGGAGGCAGTCTTATTGTGTTTGGACTGACGGCCTTCTTTCTGTCTGAGTTTACATACTATGGACTCGGCAACATAATCTTCGGATTGGTGTGTGTTGGGATTGGAGGTGAGGTGTGTGTGTGTGTGTGAGGGAGAGAGAGAGAGAGAGGAATGAGATGTATGTGTGTGTTGAATTATGGTTAGATTAACTATGCACTATCTCCTACTATTAAAATTTAATACAATATGAACTATCCTTAAAATTACATTCAGCTGTATTCCAACGCGCAAAAAAAAAAAATATATATATGTATATATATATCCCCATTTTCCTACATCTCACTTTGAAAAATTGTAACAGTAGAAGAATCATGATAATCGTAATAGATATTAAAAATAAAGCATTCATCATCATTATCATTAAATTTTTTTCCCTTTTCAGGTACGTGTTTCATCTTGGCTCTGGTGTTGTATTTCATCAACAAGCAGAGACGTTCCCCGGCCGTCAACATGTTGGGTGGTGGTGGTGTCATGTACCCTCACCACAACCAGCAAATCCAATTCCAGCCACAGCAGCAGCAGCAGCTACTTCAGCCCCAATTCCAGCAAAGTCAGCCTCAGTACCAGCAGATTAACCCCAATTTCCAGCCAAACCAGCTCCAGTTCCAGCAACAGCAACTCCAGATCCCGCAAAGTCAGGCCCAAGTACAGTTCAATCAGCCACAATTCCAGCAAAATCAACCACAATTCCAGCAAAATCAGCCACAATTCCAGCAAAATCAGCCACAATTCCAGCAACCAAACCAGCCACAATTCCAGCAGCAGCAGATTCAGTCCCAGTTCCAGCAAAATCAGCCTCAATTCCAGCAACAACAACCCCAAGTCCATCAACCCCAGAACCAACAGCAGTCAGTACCTCAACAACAACAACAAACATCACATACTCAACCATCAAGTCAGGTTCTACAACAACAACAACAACCACAACAAACATCACAGACTCAATCATCAAGTGAGGTTCTACAACAACAACAACCTCCACAACAAACATCAAAGACTCAACCATCAAGTCAGGTTCTACAACAACAACAACCACCACAACAAACATCAAAGATTCAATCATCAAGTGAGGTTCCACAACAAGGGTCACCACAAGGGTCACCACCACCAGGGTTCCCATACCATGATGAAGGTGCTAAGGGTCCACTGGAGGAACCCTTAACACAGAAAGAGAAGATCCCTCTGGTTGATGTTGATCATATATAAACTGGTTATAATGTTTAGTACAGGCAGATTTGGAACAACTGATTCCTTCACACTCTTTTGCAACAGATGGACTGACTTACAGTTTCACATTCTTAATATATTGTAAAAAAAAAAAAAAGTTTGATACTGATATTATAGAATAAAAAAAAAGTTTGTATCTACTCAGTGATGTAATTAGTGTTGGTTAATATCCAACGTGTGATTACCATAGACATCTTCTTGATTGTGTAGGCAGGGAATTTTCATTGTAACGATTTATTTATGAAAAACATAATAATAAATAGATTTACTTTACTGATGTATGATTTTTACTGCGTATTATATATATAAGTATATATATATTTTTTAATAACTCTCCAAGATAGAAAACACTATCATTCTAATCAACAATAGAATAAATTTGTTCTGTAAACAGGATATTTTAGGGGAACATATTCTGTGTTGAAAAATGAAAGATTTAATTATTTTCCTAAACTATGGCAGGAAACAAACCGACTCATTATACGAAGATATCTGTTTTATTACAAAGTTTAAAGGATCGGTAGCACTTCATTATCCAGACAAAAAAAGCAAAAAAAAAAAACATTGAAGATTTCCCCATTAACTTATCAAAGGTCTGAATCAGCCAGTATATATTATGCACTTTCCCAACCCACTAAATTCAAATAGATAATGACTTTTCCTTAAAGTATATAGACAAATTAATAAATAAAGAATACCACAGTAAGAAAAATTGATAAATACATAATACCACAGCAAGACAATTGGGCATAGACATATATTTTTTGCTGCTGTCGACTGCTACTTACGTGATACATAATTTCTGACCAGAATGTGAGGAGCAAAATGCTTCGAAACGACTGGTATTGCTCATTTCCCCACCCAGTACACATATAGAGGCTGAGTTCGAATACAGGGTATGTGTGTGTGTGGTGCCTGTCGTTCGTCTCTGGTCAGGGATTACATATCATGAGTGTACTGTAGCTGTTTGAGAATTGAAGGATGCTGATTCCACCTTGGACAACTGTACCAAATGTATACTATCCTCTTAACTGCTGACTCATTCAAGTATTGCCTATATAACATTACTAGAAAAGTTTGGTATTGAGAAATATATGATGTACTAAATTTTCTAGTTGTATACGAATTCCTGAGGCCGACTGTACATAATATTGAACCTCTTTTTATCATTCTTATAGTTATTTCACAGATGGATACACTAAATACACTTTTATTTTCTCTTTAGTCCTCACCTTGTCGAAAAGCAAAAAAAAAAAAAATCCATCTGCATCTTTTAGAATACAGAAAAAAAACATTAAGTAACTTTTCCAATATAGAAAACTGCAGCTTTTCTTACATAAAAAAAACACAATAACAACAATATTTAGCTTTTCCAACTATAGAAAAAAATTTATGAGGCTTTTTCAATTAAAAAAAATATATATTTATATATATAATGCAGTTTTTTAAATATAGAAATAAAATAGTATGCAGCTTCTCCAATAACTATAAACACATTATAATAGAATGTCCTACTCATTTACGTGTGTCAGACATGGTGACTGATACTGCCATTATCTTTGTGATAAAATGACCTTATCTAATCATATCCTTGTTTGGGGAGGGTTACACACACACACACACACACACACACACACACACAAACACTAGTCTAGCTATGGCATTTGGTCGGACAAGCAGCAGGAGTTAAATAGAAGATTAACATTGGACTCCACGAATAGCTCAAGTAAGAATAATTTTAACCTCTTCTTTTCATAACAACAAAACTAAAGACCACAAAAACTTAATACCCCGATCGATAACCAGAACCAGATGTGAGGAATTGATGATGTACGATTGTTCACAGAAATTCTTACACAGGCTATAAGTATGGAAAGAGAAGTCATTCATTATTCTGGAAGTATTGCAATGAAAGATCTACCAAGTGATTCAGTGATTAGCAAAACAACAAACCTAATAATAATGTTGTATTGCAGTTCCGTAGTATTACTTTATAAAACAATGGAACCTAAAAATAATGTATTGCAGTTCCATAGTCTTACTTTATAAAACAACAAACCTAAAAATAATGTATTGAAGTTGCGTAGTCTTACTTTATAAAACAACAGAACCTAAAAATAATGTATTGAAGTTGCGTAGTCTTACTTTATAAAACAACAAACCTAATAATAATGTTGTATTGCAGTTGCGTAGTATTACTTTATAAAACATCAAACCTAAAAATAATGTATTGCAGTTGCGTAGTCTTACTTTATAAAACAACAAACTTAATAATAATGTTGTATTGCAATTGTGTAGTCTTGAATTTCTTATCTGTTGTAAACCCTTGAAAACAACAGCATATGTACGAATTCTTATAAACAATAGTACCTAGTAACCTCAACATTTTATAAGTTAAGTACTCACAACTGATATAAAAATTAATCTTGGTAAAAATATATACAACACAGTGTGATTGATTGATGTAAATATTGGACGGTTTGTTATAATACTGATTTTAATTAACTCTGTATTGCCTTTGTATTTGCTCTCGTGTTGAAATTAAATAGGATAATTGAATCTATTTCCTAATGCATTCTGGGTCATAATGGAAAGATATCAAAATCTGTATTAGCCATCTTCTTGAAATCAAAGGAAAAATAGTCAACTACATTCTAAGAAGATCAGTATTTGTGTTGTGGCTGAAGTATGATACAAAAACACCGATGTACAATTGTGGATATAAAAAGTTTCAATACACATATGAATACAAACAAATTTCAGACATATTCTCACGTTCCCATAATATGATGTTCGTGTACAGTTGTGGATATAAAAAGTTTCAATACACATATGAATACCACAAACAAATTTCATACATATTCTCAGTATTTCTCACGTTCCCATAATATGATGTTTGTTCTTGTTTTGAATAGTGAGTTAGTAGCTGCTTGTATGAAGTTAGAAGATATTGCTTAACCTATTTAGTGTAAAGTTACTCAGCTAACAAACAGAGTGAAACTGTCCAACCTTTATACAAGTCACTCCAATTATTATTATTATTATTATTATTATTATTATTATTATTATTATTATTAGAGTGAGGGGCGTATTGGAGGTGGAGTTTGAGAGAGAGAGAGAGAGAGAGATAATTAACAGTTCTAATCAATCTTATCACTTCACTGAATATAATTTTGTAATGGTATATACTGATGAGGTGATAATATGTGGGGGAAGTGGGAGTGGGGGTGGAGGTTGTACAATAATGGTAGTGGGGGAGATGTCATTTGTTAGAAAAGTTGTGGGGAGTTGTGAAATGATAATAGTAGGGGGGAATTGTGGGTGTGTGGGGGGTTGTGGAAGGAGTACCTTTAACCTTGACCTGACCTGACCTTTTTACCTTGACCTAATGTGACCTGACCTTTTACCATGACCTGACCTGACCTTTTACCTTGACCTGATGTGATCTTTTACCATGACCTGACCTGACCTGACCTTTTTACCATGACCTGACCTGATTTTTTTACCATGACCTGACCTGACCTTTTACCTTGACCTGACGTGAATTTTACCATGACCTGACCTGACCTTCTACCTTGACCTTTTAATTACCTTCCAGAGATCATCATTCTTTGGCAACAACAACTACAACTTCTAACAACAACAAATATAATAAGAAACAACAACAACAACCATGGTTCAAGGGATCTTTGTAAGTAAATAAATATATTGATTAACTTCAGATTAGATAATAATGGTAATATAAACATTTATTTACACGAATTCATGAGTATAGTATGAAAATAAAAAAATAAGGGTAATTTCTATATTCCTCTGTAAAAGAAATAAACCTTACCTGACCTAACCAGTGTAACCTAGTCAAACCTAAATTAACCTAACTATTCCATGTAACCTAACCTTCCTAACCTAACCTATCCTAACCTATGAACTAACCAGTGTAACCTGACCTAACCTAACCTAACCTGACCTGACCTTACCTAACCTAACCTAACCTAACCTAACTGATCTATGTACCCAAACCTAACCTAACCTTTCTAACCTAACCAGTGTTACCTGACCTAACCTAACCTAACCTAACCTAACCTAAACTAACCAAATTGATCCATGTACCCAAACCTAACGTAAGCTAACATTTGACAGATGTGTGGGACTTTCGTAACCATGAAAGTTGCCATCAGCCTGGGTGTGTTAGGCTCATTAACCCTTATTATCGGTGCTATAACTACGGGTATCGGAGCTAACGAAGACTGTTACTACTACGATGACTATAACTGGTCCTGGTGTAATAATCGAAGAACCAGTATCCTTATATCAGGCATAACATGTATTGTACTGGGAGGTAAGAAATTAATAGTATTATAGAGGGTAAAGTATTATTATTATTATTATTATTATTATTATTATAGGGGTAAAGTATTATTATTATTATTATTGTTATTATTATTATTATTATTATTATTATTATTATTATTATTATTATTATTATTATTATTATAGGGGGTAAATTATTATTATTATTATTATTGTTATTATTATTATTATTATTGTTATTATTATTATTATTATTATTATTATTATTATTATTATTATTATTATTATTATTATTATTATTATTATAGGGGGTAAATTATTATTATTATTATTATTATTATTATTATTATTATTATTATTATTATTATTATTATTATTATTTTTATTATTATTATTATTATTATAGGGAGTAAATTATTATTATTATTATTATTATTATTATTATTATTATTATTATTATAGGGGGTAAATTATTATTATTATTATTATTATTATTATTATTATTATTATTATTATTATTATTATTATAGGGGGTAAATTATTATTATTATTATTATTATTATTATTATTATTATAGGGGGTAAATTATTATATAATGTGTAACCTAGTTCACCAATACCAAATAATAATAATAATAATAATAATAATAATAATAATAATAATAATAATAATAACAATGATATCCTTCCCTTCCTTCCAACACCAACACCATCACCAGTGGTGTGTATGATCTCAGCACTGGTCATGTACCTGAAGATAAGAAAGGCTCCAGAACAACGTCCCATGTTACCCCACAACCATGGCGTCACAGTGGTCACCCAACCTTACCTACAGAGGGGCAATACTACATTCCTGGCTACTACTAATACCCCTCAATACCCTGCCCAGTACCAGTATCCTTATCCACAACAACAGCTACAACAACAACAACAACAACAACAACAACAATATATCCCTTACCCACAGCATCAACACCCACCTCCACCACCTGTTTATTCACCTTAATTAAATGTCTGTGTCTGTGTGTGTGTGTGTGTGTGTGACACAGAGAGATAGTGAGTGTGAGTAGAAGTACCTCTTAGCTAAATAGAAGTCACCCCCTGTCTATTCACCTTAATTGTTTGTGTGTGTGTGAGAGAGAGAGAGAGGAGAGAGAGAGAGAGAGAGAGAGAGAGAGAGAGAGAGATGAAAAATAGAATAGTTATATTAGTACCCCTACCCCCAGAGAGAGAGAGAGAGAGAGAGAGAGAGAGAGAGAGAGAGAGAGAGCAATAAATCCTCACCAATTCTTAAGGGACTCGTACCAATATTTTTTGTGTGTCTGTGTGTGTGTGTGTGTGTGTGTATGTATGTGTGTTTGAAATGTACACTTCTTGAACACTGATTATTGCTGTTGAATGTACGAGGGGAAATGTGTGTGTGTGTATATGTATAATCAATAGCAAGGTGTTGTTGTTGTTGTTGTTGTTATTGTTGTTATTATTATATTATTTTATTGGTATTATACTACTGTTATTTTTTTATAGTTGTTGTTGTTGTTTTTCTTCGTATTATTATTATTAATGTTATTATCATTAT
>JAWZYT010006790.1:0-21081 GCA_034508575.1 Petrolisthes manimaculis
TGGCTATTGTAAACTGTGAGTGTGTGTGTGTGTGTATGGAAGGGGGGAGATGTCGGCTGCGAGATGACCTTGTAAGAGATTGATTCCGTGGGAAGCTGTGACTGCACATCCCTTCACACACACACACACACACACACACACACACACACACACACACTAGTCTGTAACGTCACTGTCTCGGTCGGTAAAGAAGGGAGAGAGTGTGGGGTCGGCTCTCCCACCATAACCCCCCCCCCTCCTCTGTAATATGAATAATTTCCAGAGTTATTTATACAGTTATGAAATAATTAATGAAATCCTTTTTTGTTTACCTTTTTATGTACCTTTAACTGTGTAAATAATATATTTATATAAATATATGTAATATGATATTATTATATTATTATTATTGATACATATATTATTATTTGTAATGAATGTTTGTTTATCTGTAAATGTTTATGTATTTCCTTTTATGTATTCAATATGCATCTCTTCAATTACCTTTCGTATATAATATTATCTTTTTATTCATCTGTTGCGATAAATATTTGTTTATTGATATATTCCTCCATTTATGTCTTTAATATTATAATGATCCCAGACATCGGCTCGTTAACTTCTCTCTGCCGTGAACCTTAATTGTTTATGTTCCTTAGTTAATGATACTTTATACAAGATTTCTCTCCACCACTCCTCATTCGATGTGTGTTTTTCTGAGGTATTTATTAATCAACGTTGCTCATTCTTTTAATTTATTACACTTGTTTATATTGGCATTGTATTCGGGAATTGTATCCATATCGATCATTTTGTATGCCGGTTATATCTCCCTAAAGATCCCTGTGATGTAGTCAGAAAATTGGAGGTTAGCGAGTCCTTCAAATATTGCCACGAAACACAACCTATATGGAAGGAGCTTGTTTCGTGGCATAGTCAGGAGGAATGAGAAGCCACCACGTCTCATACACGATCACTTTGAATAGGAACATTTTATACAATTTATCTTGGCATTTTCCGTTCATCATTACATAATTATTTACTGTTGACGGTAAATTGAAAAACAAATCCACTCTAGTACCCTTTCAAATAATTCACTACACAATAATAACATTCCCTCATTATAAAATAACCAGCGAGTTTCCTGACAACAACAACAACCACAACAATAATAATAAAAGAGTTATTTCCCTCCACCACCCTTACGTGTTTTTATTTTATCTCCAAATAAAACTACTTCTCTCCCCAAGCATATTATTGTCTGTCCTATATACGTATGAGGGATATAAAAGGCTAAGGAGAAACTCGAGTGTATGTGTGTGTGTTGGTGCCTCTCTGACTTCTTGGAACTGCCTCGATATTAACTTACTTCCTATTTTCCACCTTCATATTTCATCACAGTCTATAAAGGAGTATATATATATTGTGTGGGCGAATCAGAAGGAGGGATTTATACCTGTGACTTTAAGCCTCTATCTTCTTCAAATTGCCTCGGTATTAACGTGTATTATATTTGTCATCTTCATATCATCGTTACAAACAGTCATAAAGTATATATATATATATATTGTGTGTGTGTGTGTGTACCCTATTTGCTCGCTGGAAATCTTATGACGCCTCTAACGAAACCTTTGACATTTTGATTCGTAGGTATGTTATTTTCCACAAACATCAAACGCCTCCATAGAATTCATATTATTAAAGGAATGTTGTTGTAGTTGCTGTTATTATTATTATTATTATTATTATTATTATTATTATTATTATTATTATTACAAAAGTAATGTTGTATTCTGTTGCTTGGAATAGTTTGGAGGATTCAGTAAGTTTCTCTAGAACAACACAAAACAATAGTTCGGAGGATTCAGTTGCTCCAGATTTACCAACACAAAATTTCCCCCCTTAATTAAGAATAGTTTGAAGGATTCAGTAAGTTTCTCCAGATTTACCAACACAAAATTTCCCCCTCAAGCTTCATGACACAAATAAATACATCACCACATGACGGACTATATTTGTTTTGAGGGGTTCACGAGGACTTTATGCTGACTACTCCACCACCACCACCACCAATACCACCTCTTGCTCTTCTATGTCTCCTCTGGTGGGATAGTGTTGTATGTCTTGCTGGGCGTGGCCGTGGTGGGAGTGGGAGGGGGCCAACAACGACTTTACTTCAGTCTTCCATTATCTCTCACCCTCCTCTCCTCTCTTCTCTTCTCACGCCTTCCTCTTCCTGACATCCTTCCTCTGTTTCCCTTCTTTCCTTAACCCTCCTTTCTTTCATTAGTTCTTCCCTTATCCTCCCACTCTCCCTTCCTTGCTTTTCCATCTCTCTTTTTTTAGCCTTTCCTTATCCAACTCTTCTCTGTACGTCACCCCCCCCCCTCTCTCTCTCTCTCTCTCTCTCTCTCTCTCTCTCTCTCTCTCTCTCTCTCTCTCTCTCTCTCTCTCTCTCTCTCTCTCTCTCTCTCTCTCTCTCTCTCTCTTCTCTCTCTCTCTCTCTCTCTCTCTCTCTCTCTCTCTCTCTCTCTCTCTCTCTCTCTCTCTCTCTCTCTCTCTCTCTCTCTCTCTCTCTCTCTCTCTCTCTATCTATCTACTCTATCTCTATCTCTATCTCTATCTCTATCTCTATCTCTACTCTATCTCCATCATCATCATCATCATCATCAGTTCCCCGCCATTCCGTGTTCCCCCAGACCTCATCCACAATTCCTCACTTCACTCTGCTCTCTGCCTGCCTCATGTCTGCCTCTAACTTTGCCCTCATGATTGCCTCTAACCTGCTGAATTGCTCCTGTTTACCTGACATGTTGTTTCTGGCCTTCGCTCCTTGTCTACATTGAGCTGTCGTTGTAGTGAAAGGAGTGATGTGTTCAGTATATGGGTCGTCTCAATCAAGGCACCCTTAAAATATATATAAACATTAGAGTAATGCTCATACACACATATTCGAAATTGTGTACTTGTTTGTCTAGTAGTATGTTTCTGAATCTTTCCTCTGGTGTTACACTTGCTGTTTTATAGTATAGACAGAGGTGGTCGGGTTTTGTGGTGTGGTGTAGAAGTTGATGTTGATGTGCCTGTGGTGTGATCTGGTGTATACGTAGAATGGTGAAGATTATGGAGTGGGGTATAGATGAGGCGGTGGTGTGACCTGTTGAGGGCGAGGCAGGGCAGGGCAGGGCAGGGTAGGATGTATGTGTGTGTGTGTGTGTGTGTGTGAGGACGGCCAGCAGAGTATTGATGATGGGAGTGGGTGTGTCTCTGACCTCGCCTCACTCCTTCCTTCCTTCCTTCCTTCTCACTCCTGCTCTTGCTATTTCAGATTCTTATTCTGAATTCCTCCTTCTTTCTCACACCTGCGACTTATGTTTCTTCTCCGTTATTCCTCATTATCACTCCTTCCTTCCTTCCTTCCTTTCTTTCTTTCTCCCACTCTTGCTATTTCTGTCTCTTTTATTTTCTTCCTTCCGGTTCTTTTCTTCCTTTATCTTATGAATGTCTCCCTTCCTGGATTATTTTCTTCTTGAGAGAGGCGAAAGGTGGAACGAGGAGAGGAGGTGGAAGAGGAAAGGTGATGAACTGAAAGGGAAGGAGACGAATGAGTGAAGCGAGGAAGATGAGAGGAGCAATATTTTCCTCCTCTCTCTTCTCCTCCTCTTCCCTCATTCGTTTTCTTTCAGTTATCCACCTCTTCCCCTCCTCTCTCTACCTGCCAGTATCCCTTCTGCCCTTTATTCCTCATTCCTCCTCCTTTGCATTTTTCCTCTTTCCACCTTCCTCTTCCTCGTTCCACCTTTCGCCTTCCTCTTCCTCCTCCTTTCCTTTATTCACTCCTCCACCTCCTCATTTCGGTGTGTGTGTGTGTGTGTGAGTGAGAGAGAGAGAGAGAGAGAGAGAGAGAGAGAGAGAGAGAGAGAGAGAGAGAGAGAGAGAGAGAGAGAGAGAGTTTGTGTTTAAGTTATTATGTGTAAATTTTGTGCCTACACATGTTAAGGTGTAGGCTATGTGTTATACCTTGTGTGTGTGTGTAGAGGATGTGGAGTGTGTAAGCGAGGTGTAGGCTATGTGAGGTTATGTGAACAAGTATGGCTTCACTCAGCCTCTTGTCTGCTTCAAGAAGACCACACACACCCACTACTACTACTACCATCATCACTACACTTACCACTACCACCACCACACCTACCACAATCATCACTACCACACTACTACCATTAGACAACCACTGCCACCACTACTACTACTACCAGTACAATAACCACCACCACCACTACCTCACCTACCAGTACCACAACCACCACCACACTTACTAGTACCACACCCACCACTACCATCACCACCACCACCACTACTACCACCACACCTACCAGTACCACAACCACCACCACCACTACCACACCTACAAGTACAATACCACAACCACTACTACTACCACAGCACTCGCTACTAACCTTCCACCACAACAACCACTATTACTACTACTACAACTACAACTACTACCACCCCGTCTATCACCATCACCACCCCTGCTTCCTCAATCACCACCACCATAACACCTTCCTCCACCATCACCATCAAAACACTGACATAAAGCTGTACTAAAATAAAACCACAACACATCACATCACATCACAAGTTCACAACACATCACACCACACCACAACACAACACAACACATCACATCACATCCCTTATCTATATATATATAGCACATCACACATTCCTATGCCTAGAAGCCTATGATGAGTGAGGCCCTGGTAGTGATTCACTTACTGTGTAGTTGTATAAGACTATATAGTGGACTACATACACACACACACACACACACGTATATGTATGATTGTTTTCCCTTATGTTTTTTTAATTGTGTGTTTTTGTTTTTTTTCTGCTTTCATTCGTGTTCATTCCCATTTTTATCATTATTGTTTTAGTGTAACATGTACATTTTCAGCTTCCCAGCTGCTATTATTTAATAAACCGATTATTATTATTATTATTATTATACATTCACACACACATTCACACATTTGGTAAAGAAGGTGTCACGTATCAGATTTTCTCATGAGATCGATATTTCTCTTTCCCTTCATTAACTTTGATGATGTGATTTAGTTTTTACCTTTGGCAAACATGTGACAATTTTGTTCAGCCCTAAAGGTACACAAAGGTCGTTAATTAAGGGGTCAGTCAATAGTGTAGACCTTTATTTTCGTTTCGGTTTTCTACAGGAGATTTAATATTATTTTATGAAACAAACTAGAAAAATTATCCTTCGAAAAAATGTCTAGGTGGTAGAATTTTGTTTCAGTCAAACCTCAACCATCATCCCTCTCCCCCCTTCTCTTCTCACTACTACTATTACTTCTACTTCTACTTCTTTTACTACTACTATAATACTACTACTACTCCACCACCACCACCACCACTACCACTACTACTACCACCACCACCACCACCACCACCACCACCACCACCACTATTACTACTACTATTACTACTACCACTACCACCACTACCATACTCTCCACAGCTTCCCTTCCCTTTCTTCTTGTCTATACACAGCTTACCTCGCCTTCCAGGACACAAACAAAAGGTGCATGTTGACACAGTACTCACACAAACCTGACTAGAGAGAGAGAGAGAGAGAGAGAGAGAGAGAGAGAGAGAGAGAGAGAGAGAGAGAGAGAGATGAAGGATATAATATAAACCTTTCTCTCTCTTTCTCTCTCTCTCTCTCTCTCTCTCTCTCTCTCTCTCTCTCTCTCTCTCTCTCTCACTCTCTCCACAACCCACCATAGATGTGTCAGCCAGCCAGCATACATACAACACCACCACCACCATAGACTACCTCCTTGTTACAGGCTTCTACAAACACAGGGTAATGGGAGTGTGGGGAAGGTAAATGTTTACAGGTAGCGTCAAACAGGTGTGTAGATTGGTCGGCCACAGGTAGAGAGATCCAAGGTTACTTACTGCTACTACTCCACTACCGTACTACTCCACACTTCCTTCCCACCACACGAACTAACTAAACTCACCTCACATTACTTTGCACTCTCAGCTAAGCATCAATACATTATATCTGAGACTATAAAAATACCTGCATATATTTAGAGAGAGAAACAGTCTGATACACACGTCACTTCTCCCTTCAGTCTCCTCCTTCTCTCCCCTCTTCTATCCTCATCTCCTTGCCTCCCTTCTTTACTGTCAGCCCCAGCTTCTTCCAGTTTTTTTTTTCTCCCCTTCCACCTCCACCCCAACACACACTCCCCCTCCCCTCCCTCTCTCCCTCCCCTCCCCTTCCTTCCCTTCCTCCCTCCGTTTTCCGGTGTAGGTAAGAGTGACATGACTGACCAAGGCTGCAATGTGTACCCTTTTGAACCCTGGTGTGTGTGTGTGTGTACTTACCATTCATTGAGGGACCCATAACACTTAAAAAGATTGTAGTGACTAAGTGATGAATTAATTATGTATGGTCGTAGCCAAGAACATTCGTGGTGTTTTAGACGATGGTGTGGTACAAGTATACGATGACACCAAAGACACGACAGAACCATACATCGTACCAGCACCAAACCATCGTCAGCACCACGGATATACTAAATATATAAGAGGGAAAATTTGTGTTGGTAAATTTGGAGCAACTGAATCTTCCGCAAACTATTCCAAACAGAACACCATTATTTTTGTTCATCTGGTCTTGTTTCCTGGCACACTTTGGACGAATCAAACCACTCCAATGTAACACAGCCCCTAGTGGCAGTGGACAGCAACTAAGAAGACCAGAATACAATTGGAACACGAAGGAAAATTCTGTACTGACGGTGAGGCTCGAACCGTCATGCACCAGGCAGTAATTATCATCTCTCCCTGGTTCAGTGTTCTACCCACAAACAATCAACTACGCTACTGTCACTCTGGGGTTAAGATAAAAGCGCATTACATCATTTTCATTAGTTTGCCCTTGGAGGCGTTAGTTTTCTATGAGACCACCCAGAAGAGAACACACACACACATACATACATACACATGAATACATATAGCAACATCAGTGTGATTTTTGTAGTGGAAGTTTGTGTTGGTAGAGTTATCAAAAAAAAGTCCTCGTGAATGAGACATACTTGCCCCTTCTGCTTGACTGTGATGTTCCCTAGAATTCATACATTCCAGATGAGATTTTTGCCTATTTCCCAACATAATTCTTAGTACCATCAGACAGGACTCTTGGGGAGAATTATACATGATAAATTTAGCACAGTTTGTATGGATCAGGACTTTATGAAGGTGTGTCTGTGTGTGTGTGTGTGTGTGTGTGTGTGTGTGTGTGTGTGTGTGTGCATACATTTTGGTGAGTAAATCTTTCGCACCAGTGTCCAGTTTCTTATCATAATGGAAAGTCTGAGAGAAGAGGACTCGTATTTCATCCTCACGTAAAGCCTTGGGCAGGCACAGAGGAGGGTGGGAAGGAGGGAAGGGAGGAGGTTTGTGATGCAGGAAGGAGGGAGGGAGAGAGGGAGGTGATGAAGGCAGGGAGGAGGGAGGTGTTGAAGGCAGAGAGGAGGGAGGTGTTGGATGCAGGGAGGAGGGAGAAAGGGAGGGAGGTTGGTGTGTGATGCAGGGAGGAGGGAGGATGATGACACATAAAAGAAGAGTATGGGGTGAAACTGTAAAAAGTGGGTGTTAAGAGTTAGTGATGAGGGAGGGAGAGAAGAGGGTAAGTGTGTAGAGAGTGCCTAGTAATAGTGATAAAGGATGGAAGGGGGAGAGGAAAGTAAGAATGGTGAGGGAGGGTGATAAGAAGGAAAGGAAAAAGGGAAGTAAGAATGGAAAATAATTCAAGTTTTAAGGGAGAAAAAGATGGAAATGTTCGGTGGATTACGTGGAAGTGGAACCAACTGTACTCGTATATAATTATATGAACGATGAAAACAAAAGTACACATATTTTTCTTCTTAATAGTTACATTGTTGATATAGTTGGTAGGTTATGGAGGTCGGAGTGAGAGACGAAACTCATAAGGAATCTATAAATAGGTGAAATTATTATTAGACACATATAATTGACATTTAAGCAAGTGTGTGTAGGCAGATAATGACGAGGGAGGTTGGGGAAGATGGTAGATAGAAGAGAGAAGTAATCACTGGCAGACAGATAGATAGACAAGCAAACAGGACAGAGGGACAGATAAACAGGTAACCATGTAAGTTGACAGTCAAACATACAGGCAGGCAGGCATGTATGGGAACAGTAGCCTGGTTTACACTCGTTGCGTGATGATGACAGAATCGACCCATTAATTAATCTTAAGCCAAGGAGATGGGACTATAGACTATTCTCAATAGTCTCCTTATAGAGTTGAAAAGGACATAGTGAAGAGAGAACAGGCTAGTACAGTCTGCAGGAATAAAAAGACAGAGAGAGAGAGTGATGGTGGGCGAGCAAAAGAGAGATAGCAAAGATGAAAGGGTGATGCTGAAATGTCAAGAGAAGAGGGGAAGAAGATTAGAATGGCACGGAGAGAAAGAGAGAGAGAGAGAGAGAGAGAGAGAGAGAGAGAGAGAGAGAGAGAGAGAGAAAGAGAAAGAGCAATAATGACTTGCAACTTATTGTGTAACAATTGTGAACAGGATAAAGTTTATATATATATATATATATATTATATACATAGATAGATAGATAGAGGAAGAGAGAGAGAGAGAGGGGGGGGGGATGATGGTGACGTCTGATCAATATAGTCCTTGGGTTGGTTCAGGACACCATCTCAGGCTCTCTCTCTCTCTCTCTCTCTCTCTCTCTCTCTCTCTCTCTCTCTCTCTCTCTCTCTCTGTTAGGAATGAATAAAAAATATAGAACAATAGCATACTGAGGAGTTGTAAAAGTTTTATATCAGGTCGTGTTCATCGTATGTGTCTCGGATTTTAATTATTTTGTATGTCGTTACAGTATTGAGAAGTGATTGTAATAGTATGTTTTGTTTCTCCCCAGGTGAGTGTCTGTCTGGGCAGGTGAAGGGTAACAGGTAAGGAGGACCCACTAGTGATAGAATCCCCTCCCCAGGTGAGTTGTAAGGAAAGGTTAATGACCCCGTTGATACACACTGCTGCTGTACGATAACACTTGCTGGGTGATCAATGGACACCCTGGCAGTTTTACGATCTGCCGTTTTAACAAGGTATTGGAAAGTCCAGCAGCTCGTTGATATTCTTTTCTCTGTGTAAAATGCAGGTGGAAGATTGTTCGTTTTTAGACCCAACTCAAACCTGTACTTAGAAAACGTGTTGTAACCAGTACGTCAACGAGTTTGTGTAGCTACTAGTGAATAATGTGTGTGTGTATATATATATATATATATATATATATATATATATATATATATATATATATATATATATATATATATATATATATATATATATATATATATATATATATATATATATATATTGGGTGAGGTGGAAGACAGTGGATTATATAGAGATTGCCAGGACAGACAGTGTATTTGCTAAGTAAAGATCCCCCGGTTTGTGTATTGTGTCCCATCCCTTCCTTCCTTCTTCCCTTCCTCCCCCATACTCCAGAATATCCTCCATTTAATTGTCAATCCACCTCCCCAACCCAATATACCGTATGTACAGTCGGCCTCAGGAATTTATATATAGCGCATTAGATAAAAGTAGTCTTCTATTCTGCACATACTGCTGGGAGTGTTCTGCTGACTGATTCAAGTATGAGCCAAATATCATTACTAGAAAAAATTGGTGTTAGGAAAGTAATGCACAAAACTCTCTAGTTGTTACGAACCCTTGATGTCACAGTGGTGTATACGAATTGCTGTGGCCGACTGTACCTCTCCTTCCCTCTCCATTCACATAGATCCTTTTACCCAAATACTCATTTAACATCTCCCTTCTCTCTCTCTCTTGCTCAACACACACACACGCTATACACATACAGTCATCATACTCCCATGTCGTCCACACTAACATTCCCCCTTGGTTGCTGGGTACGAACATCATAGTATTCGCAGGAATAATAAATTGGTCTCGATACAAACTTGATGACTCCCTGGTCTAAACTTATAGCCTGATATATATCGTGTTTGACGAGTCCTATTAGAGTCAAATATTTCTCGAGTGTAGAAAGTGTGTGTAATAATTTGATATACGAGTGTTTTTGAACTGTTGAACGTGTACATAATGGTTAGGTATAGTTGGGTATTGTCAAATGTACAAATTGCATATGGTTAAGATTTTTTAATCGTATTCTTGTGTGATGAATCTCTAGTGTTGCCGTAGTCTATTGCTTTATTATATGTATTGTTTAGATAGTTGAGTGTTAACATATAGACTCCTAAAGGAAACTTTTATATTGTGTTTACTTAAGATTGTATTGGTGGAGTGTGAAAATGATGACTCCCTAACAACACTCATAGGTATCTTATTCTCTGACCTACATTACTGGTGCCCCTCCTACGATTCCCAGCCCCAGGTGAAGCAGCTTGGCGGACCATTCACTATGTATAGCACTCCTCCTCCTCCTCCTCCTCCTCCTCCTCGTCTCTCCTCTCTCCTCCCTCCGACCACATCTATATATCGATCGAGAGTGACTCCGTGGGCCGGGTCTTTAAAACCAGGCCAATCTCACCCAAGAACCCTACTAAGTCAGTGACCTTTTCTCTGGCGCTGTATGACCGGCCTCGGCTGATTGATTGGTTGAGTTGAATTGGGTTGGCTTGGTGAGGCTCCTGGGAAGGGGAACAACGCCCCCTTCTCTTTTTCTTCGAATTTCTTTTCTTGTCCATCCATCTCCCCTTTCTCTCACCTCATATTCTCATAATATGATTTTTTCCTTTTATTTTCCTTCATCTCTCATTTTTTTCTATCTCCCCTCTCAATTTTTCCATCCCTCCCCCCTTTCCTCCCCTTTCTCATCATCTCTTTACATTTTCCCTCTTTTGTCCTTTTATCATATCCTCACCTCCACACTAATCACTTTCTTCCCTTCTCTGTTCTATTTTCTCCTTTCCTCTCTTCTTCTCTGCTATCTTTTCTCCTTTCCTCTCGTTTTCTCTGCCCCACTCCCCTCCTCTCCTCTCAGTGTGGGTTTACGAATTGAATATGGAGGCTTCGAGTCGAGATGTACTGTACCTTACCTTCTATATCATGTATAATGTGTACAGATGGTCGGTTTAGTCTGACTGGTGGTTCCTCCCTATACACTCGACAGGGAGGTGTACTCAATGTCCTATATAAAGACATGTGGTTGGCTATACTATCGATTAATGTCTCTGGCTTCGGGATTTTCTACATGATTGGTGGTCGTCGTGATTGCTTTGGCTCGTTTTATTTTTTTATGTTTTTATTTTTTGCTGATTTTCCGCGATTGTGTGATTTGTTGACATGTTCTGCTTAGATTCTCGACCATTTAAGCTCCGTGGTTAAATAGTTGTGTGGTTAGTGAGTGGTTATGTTTTGTTTATAGACTCTCGATGGGTACTTGACGTCTCGTGATAGCGTGTTTGATGGTCATGTTTTGCATCGACTCTTGGGTGTTAAAGTTGGTTATAAAGTTGCGTGGTTGGGTTTACATTTATGGTGTTGATGTAGGACAGGTACCGGTATGTGGTGAGGCAGAACAACAGGTGGTGGAATGACGACACAGGCAGCATTGGGTGGGCAAGAACAAGTGGTGGAGGACGGAAGATAGAACAGCAAGCAAGAAGGGGTAAACAGAAAGTGCATGGAGTAGGAACAGAGGATGGAAACATGGGCTGGAGGAGGTGAAGCATTGATAAAAACAAGAGGTGGAGAAGATAGAAAAGTAAGTAAGAGGGGAACCGGAAAGAAGCAACAGAGAGAAATAGGAGAACAACAGGTGGAACACAGCATCATATATATAGATCTGCATAAAACGGCAGGTGGAATAGAGAGAACATGAGGTGGAACGGAAAAATAAAACATCAGTAACAGAAAACAAATCAGCAGACAAACACAGCTAAAATAGGAAACGTCTATAAAAAGTGAACTAAATAATAATGCAGATACATGAGACGGAAGAACAGTAGGTAGGAGGAGCAGAGAGAAGAGTATAGGAGGTGGAACGAGAGGCAGAACAGCAGGTGATAGAACAGAAAAAAACAAAGAGAGAGGTGTGTATATACAACATCCTACAGAACAGCAGAAGGTGGAGCAAAGAGAAGGAAGAGCAGGAGGTGGAACAGAGAGAAGGGAATGCAGGAGGTGGAACAGAGAGAAGGAAGAGCAGGAGGTGGAACAGAGAGAAGGAAGAGCAGGAGGTGGAATAGAGAGAAGGAAGAGCAGGAGGTGGAACAGAGAGAAGGGAATGCAGGAGGTGGAACAGAGAGAAGGAAGAGCAGGAGGTGGAATAGAGAGAAGGAAGAGCAGGAGGTGGAATAGAGAGAAGGGAATGCAGGAGGTGGAACAGAGAGAAGGAAGAGCAGGAGGTGGAACAGAGAGAAGGAAGAGCAGGAGGTGGAATAGAGAGAAGGAAGGCAGGAGCAGGAGGTGGAGTAGAGAGAAGGAAGAGCAGGAGGTGGAGCAAAGAGAAGGAAGAGCAGGAGGTGGAGTAGAGAGAAGGAAGAGCAGGAGGTGGAGTAGAGAGAAGGAAGAGCAGGAGGTGGAGTAGAGAGAAGGAAGAGCAGGAGGTGGAGGTGGAACAGCAGGCAGGCAGGCAGGCAGGCATGGTGGAATAAAGTGGCGTCGGGCAGTCGTCACTTGAGCCAGAGTTGCACAGAGGATCAATACCCGCCGCTCCCAGCCTGCTCCACCCTCCCCTCTTCCACCTCTCCACCTTCCTCTCCACTCCACTCCACTCCTCTGCCTGCTTCTCTCCCTTCTCTTCTTTTTTCATCCCCTCTTCCTCCTTCTCTCTCCCCTCTTCTTCCCCAATCCTCTGATATATCTCTCATCTCTTCTTTTATTCCGCCTTCCCCTCTCCTCCACCTTCCCCTTCCCTCCACCTTTCTCTCATCTCTTCTTTTTTCCTCTCCTCCTCCTTCCCCTCTCCTCCACCTTCCCCTTCCCTCCACCTTTCTCTCATCTCTTCTTTTTTCCTCCCCTCCTCCTTCCTCTACACTCTGAGCGTTTCTCTCATCTCATCTTTTTTCCTCCCCTCTTCCACAGTTCCTCCTTCCTCTCCATTCTTCTGCTTCCTGTTTCCTCTCTCTGACGTTTCTTCTCTCTCTCAAATGCACCTACAACCCTTTTCCTCCTCCCTTTCCTCTCTTTCACCTTTCACCATCTATATCCCCATTCAACTATATGTCACTCCATCTCTACATTTTACCACTTTGGGTCCTCTTCCCTTCACCCTTCGCAATCTCTCCCCTCCACTCTCCCCTCCACTCTCCCCTCCACTATCCTCTCCACATCTTTATTCCTTCCTCCATTCTGCTCCTCTCTTATAGTTCTCCATCCTAAACTCCTCCAACTCTCCTTCGCTCCTTCACCACCACCACGCATTTTGTTTTTGTTTTTTTCTGTGGTGAGAAAGGTGAGGACTAAAGGCAAGAACCCAAATGAAAAATGAGAGAAATAGAGAGACAAGTCGTGAATTATGTCCTGTTTCTTTCAAGATGCCAAGACACTGAGTTTGAAGGAGTGTAAGTCAAGGAAAGTTGGAAGGATGGTTGACGGTAGAGTGTTCCCAAGTTGACCATTTGTGCATATGACTTTATTTACCGTACTGTATTTTCTTCTATTTTCTCGAGATTGTGAATTTCAAAACCGATTTTCCTCTCTGTTTGTTGTCCTTTCCTTGTCAATACTTCATCGTTGAGATTGTTCTTAAATCAAACAGCATCTCAATGAACAGTAGATCTGTTACTGTTTACTGGTACATTGTAAACCATATTATATTTTAGCTTTCCCTTTTCATCACTCCTTTTCCTCCCCTTCATTGTCCTCTTCTATATCTTTTCTCCTACTTTTCCTCCCCCATTTGCTCTTCCTCCATTTTACTTTTCCTCCTTTGTGCTCTTCCTACTCCATTTTACTTTTCCTCCTCCTCCCTCGTTCTTTTACCTTTAACCTTTTCTTCTTTTATCACAACATACATTGCCATCTATCGCTTCTCTCCCCTCTATCACTGCTCTTTCCACCTCCTCCTCCTCCTCCTCCTCCTCCTCCTCCTCCTCCTCCTCCTCCTCCTCCTCCTCCTCCTCCTCCTCCTCCTCCTCCTCCTCCTCCTCCTCCTCCTCCTCCTCCTCCTTCCCTTCTCTTTCTCTTTCCACTTCCATCCAATCCATCCATCCATCCATCCATCCATCCATCCATCATTCCGTCACTCCGTCAGTCCTGCCATCCATTATTCCGCCTGTCCGTCCATCCAACAGTCAATCCATTCATCCATGTGCCGTGGCTATCTATCTCTGGGAGTCTTACCCTGTCCCTCATGCCATTCTCTCACCTTTATTTATTCTCTCAACTCTGTCCCGTCCATCACCCAGTCCTTACCCTACTCTCTCTCTCTCTATCTATCTATTTATCTATCTATCTATCTATCTATCTATCTATCTATCTATCTCTATCTCTTTCAGACCCTTCCACCCACCCACCCACTCACTCACTCACTCACTCATTCCACCCCTGTCATTCGTTCCTTCTCTATTGTCGACCACCACACATCCATTCTTAGTACTTTCTGTCAATACTGTCACGCACTCTGTCATGTTGTCTTGTCATCTCGTCTCTGTCCTGCCCCCCCCCCCCGTTGTCCTGTTGTTGTTGTTGTTGTCTACTTCTTTTTTCTTGTCCTTTTGTGTTATTGCACTCCTCTCCTTAATTTTGTTGCCCTGTGTGTGTTTGTGTTCCTCTTTATCACTTTTCTTTTTTCTCTTAGCCTACCTTCCTTCCTCTTTCAATTTCCCTGGTAATGTTTTTATACTCTCCCCTCCTCTAGGCAGCTCATTTTTACCTTCCCCTCGTATTTTTCCCTCGTTTTTTCCTCTCCTTCCTACCCATCCTCATTTTACTATCCATTCTAGTTTATCTTTTTTTTCAATCACAACCTCCTCTTCCACCTCATCCTTCCCACCCATCCTTACCCACCCTCCTCTTCCATTCATCCTTACCCACCATCCTCTTCCATCCTTCCTACCCATCATGTCACATCCTACCTTCTTCCTGTCCCCTACTACCTCCCATTTCCTCTCCCTTTCCCCCAGCCTTCCTGTCGTTAGTCGGTTCATTCACTTCTTCTTTCATCCGTTCCTATCTTCTCCATAACTCGTCCTACACTCACTCACTCACTCCTTCCGTCCTCCTGCACCAATCTTCATCTTTTTCCTCCATCACTCTCTGTACTCCTTCTTTCTCCACATGCAGTTCTCTCTCACTCCCTTACCGCCACCTATCACTTTTATATTTGTCTATCTCTGGTTTTCCTCCTCTCTCCATCATTCTCTCCTCTCTATACATCATTCTGTGTACTCTGCTCCTCCAATAGGTGGTGGAGTAGGGAAGATGGAAGGTGTCAGGAAGTGGAAGAGGTGGATGGTATAAAAAAAAAAACAAGAATGTAGACTTATCATGTTATACAGTTGGGGAAGAGAACGAGGTGGAGGAGGATGGAGACAAAGTGGAACCAGACTAGATAATTGGGTGGAGAGATGGAAGTTAAGTATATAGTGTTGGATTGGAGGAGTGAAGTGAACAACGAATAGAGTTGGAAGGAGTAAAGGTTGAGGGAGATGAACTACAGGAGTGAAGTGGAGCTGGAGAGGTCTGGCACCACTACCACCACATTCACTACCACCTCCTCCACCACCACCACCACCACCACCACCTCCACTACTACTACCACCACCAACTCCTTCATTACCACCATCACCTTCACCACCACCACCATCACCACCTTCACCATCACCTTCACCTTCACCATCTCCACCACCTTCACCATCACCTCCACCTCCACCTCCAGGGCTCAGCCGCTGGTCTCTCCAGTACACTCGAAAATTGACACGGTGACCTACTTCTGGCTCACCTACTCCCAGCCACCACCACCACACACTCACTCACTCACTCTCTCTTTTTCTCTTGCTCTCAACTCCGCCCACCCCCCTCCCCATTCCCTCCCCTACCTGTTTATATCTTCCCCCTCTCCCTGTTCCCTACCCCTGCCCCCTGCCCCCTCGTCGGATCCCCATCCTTGATTCGTGTATATATTTTTTACGTGTTAATGCTCTGTGTGATTGGCATTGACGTGGTTGTAGTACACACACACACACACACACACACACACACACACACGTACTTTTTAATTGGATTTTTATGAAAACACTACAACTTCACAACCATCTGTTACTACAACGTTAACTACAACCACGTCTGAAATGGCAAACAGCACCAATAGTCACCGCCATCCCCATATGTTCACACCAAATCGTACTTAGCCAGACCTTGAAGTGCCACGAGCCAGGCAGAATCCAAGAAGCAGCAGCAGCAGCACCTGGCATTTGAAGAAGCTGCGGCACATCTTCCTATTTATAGCTGGTCCAAATGTCAGGTCTGGTGGGTCCGATATCGTGCTCTGGTCGGGATACACTGAGTGAAAAATAAATTGTCTGTGTAAAGTTATGGTCACAATACCCAGTGGTAGGAGGACCTGTATTGGGAGGAGATTACTTTTTAGGCAAAACTGGAGACTGTGCAGTGTCCCAACGGATGTAGCCTAGTCGGTCACAGCAGAAAGACAATCGCTAGCCCAGTCCAGTGTTTTTTCTGAATCAAAACAAACCCAAACACAATGCTACGATAATGACCCTGGATACATTGGCTCACCACGAATGCACGAGGAACAACACGTATAGAAAAGAACTAAAAAAACAGAAAGGGTGTTTGAGGAAGCCACGGATGACCAGGACTGCTAAGAAAATAATGTTGTGTTTACCGTCGGAGGTCAAGCGAGAGAGTGAATCATAATACTCGGGTCAATATATAATTCATATTTTTATATTCTTTTAATGTCTATAATAATGTTTACATAATAACGTGATAGTTATTACGTTAAGGTGTGTGCACTATGTGAATATATTTTTTTGTTAATAATTTGTTGGCAGTAGGCCTATCGAACTATAGCTTCCAAGTACACACAATAATATTAATCTATGGTACAACGGGGGCTCGATGGCAACCTTATGGGAAGTATAACTGTTGTAGACAAATTGGAGAACACGTATAGCCCTCCAAACTCTATCATACAACACGTCTCTATAGTCTTATGTGGAGGGATTCTGTTACTTGGGATATCTTGGAGGAATAAAGAGCCACCAAATTTCCCACAGCAGGTTATTTCCCTTCACGAATACCGGTACCGTTGTTACTGGTTCGCATGAGGAGTTCACTCATTGTTATTATTTTTAGTAGTGTTTACATTCACTCGTTCACTGACTCGTAGGAAAGGGGAAAAACTGTTATGTAAGTAGGAAAAGTGCGAGATTTTGGTCTGTGTGTTTAAGGATGACAATAGTGACTTATGGACAATATTGTTGAATTTAGGTCAGAATTTAGAGGAATTTTGGGAAGATAGTGAGCCAGGGATTAGATTTACAGTAGATACAGTGTGTGTGTGTGTGTGTGTGTGTGTCAGGGGAAAGTATTGAACCAGAGTTTGACTGTCCCGTTGCTATGGTGCGTTGCTAGGCTGCTGCTTGTGCCAGGGAAACCTACAGCTTGAATACACACACACACAGGTAAGCAAGCATTAGTCCCACCTACATAAAAACTAAACAAACCAGGTTATAGAAAACGTAGACGAAAACGATAACTGGGTTGACACATTATAACAGGATTATTGTAACGCCTGGATAACAAAAAATATAGATGAAATTGTAATGAAATGCAAGGGATGGAAATGACAACCGGATATACAAATGGAAAACCGAGGAAAAGTTGAATAAATGAAGTGATGTACCGTGCGGAGAAAGATGCAGACTCCCCCCCCCCTCCCCTCACCCCTCCCCCTATCGGATAATGACACATAGGCACCCTTTTTTTTTTATTTGATTGTACTTGAGTGTAAGTGTATGTTAACCAGAATAGATGTAAGTAAAACAGTTTTATTGTAATGTAACAAATATCGGTACATAATTGGATACCTTCTGGTACATACATCCTGACTCTCTAACGTAATGTATCAGGCAACATGACGCTGCCTCTGTAATTAGGACGTAATGACAGGCGAACCAAAGACTGGAGGAAACACACACATTAATATCAGAAAATGTAGCGAAATACTTCCCCGATTAGTAATATTGAAGGTTGTCTGTTTACTGACTTAGTTTGGAGAATATTATATTAGCCCTGACCACATGAGATTACCTCCTTCTAAGTATAGTTAAATCACAGGTGCATGAATGAGGGTTGTGGTTGTAGTGTTGGTATGGAAGAATTATTACTCATGTGTGGTGGGGAAAGTGGTGTGGGATGTAAGGATTGGGTATGTTGATGGTAGTGGTGAAAAAGTGTGGAATTATAAAGTAAGGGTAGTGGTAGTGGTGTGATGGTGATAGTGGTGTTGATTAGTACCTACTCTTAGATGTAGTAGAGAGAGAGAGAGAGAGAGAGAGATGATAATGGTGATATTGGTGGTGTAAGAATTTTTTATATAACCAGTGAGATAGGATCTGCAGTCAGTCACCACCACCTTTTGTTATGGAGTTATATAGGCCAGTATTGATCTCAAGGGAGGTAAGTCTGTCACACACACACACACACACACACAGCGGTAGAATGAGTGAGTGAAGGAATGAAGGATGGATGGATTGAGGAAAGGAGTGAGAGAGTGAAAGAGGTTGATGGATGAAGGAGTGAGTGATTGAGGAAAGGAGTGAGAGAGTGAAAGAGGTTGATGGATGAAGGAGGGATGAATTGAGGAAAGGAGTGAAAGAGGTGAGGTATGAAGGAGGGTGGGGTTGAGGAGAAGAGTGAGAGATGTTGATGGATGAAGGAGGGAAGAGTAAAGGAGCATGTAGTGTGTGAGTGAGTGAAGGGAGGGGAGTGTAGAGGGAAGGGAAGGGGACAGTCCAGAGTTACATGACTAGAAACTTTACAGCAATTTTCCCAACATTACTACTATATATACCTGTGCTTTTTATTCTATGTCATGTGGTATTCAGCAATTAATAACACACACACACACACGCACACGCATACACAAACAAATATACCGGTATATAATTACATAATTATATAAACTCACACACGAGTTCTCTCTCTCTCTCTCTCTCTCTCTCTCTCTCTCTCTCTCTCTCTCTCTCTCTCTCTCTCTCTCTCTCTCTCTCTCTCTCTCTCTCTCTCTCTCTCTCTCTCTCTCTCTCTCTCTCTCTCTCTCTCTCTCTCTCTCAGTGAGTAAATAATGAAGGCGGTTGAGTAGGGTGGCAGGAATGGGGGAACAGTGAGTGGGCTGGGATGACAGGTGTGGAGAACGAAGAGGGGAAGCAGGAGTGAGGGGAGAGGGAGTGGGAGGGGGTGGCAGGGATTAAAGAAAGAGGGTACGGTGAGTGGGGGTGGGGGTGGTGGGGGGGAGTGGTAATGGTTCAGCTGAGGAGAGAGATGGAGAGGAAGGAAAAAATGTGGTAATTTAGAGGGAAATGACGGTAATACAAATAAAAAAAGTAATATGAAATGAATGATAATGGGAAAGTAAATAGGAGGAATTGGCGCGAAGATGGGAGAGAAAATGTGTGTGTGTGTGTGTGTGTACTTATTGATTGCGCAGGTTTGTTTGTGTACGTGTGTGTATGTATGTACGGAACAACATTGAGAGATCTTGTATGTATACGTTCTATTTGTCTATAGCGTGTGTATGTGTGTCGATAGAGAGAGAGAGAGAGAGAGAGAGAGAGAGAGGGAGGGGGGGGGAGTGGAGAGAGAGAGAGAGAGAGAGAGAGAGAGAGAGAGAGAGAGAGAGAGAGAGAGAGAGGAGAGAGAGAGAGAGAGCCAGTTCCCCAGCTCTCTTCCTCTGCCAGCTCCTCTTTCATCCCAGTCCAACCATCGATCTGCCCTCATCTCTCTTTCTCCCTCCCTGTCTCTCCTAAGGCAGTCTCTCTCTCTCTCTCTCTCTCTCTCTCTCTCTCTCTCTCTCTTTCTTTCTTTCTTTCTTTCTTTCTTTCTCTCTATCTAATCTATCTATCTATCTATCTATCTATCTATCTATCTCAGTTACAAGTTTTCTGCATATTTTTTGTCAATTGTACTAAATATTCCCTACCCTATAGCTGTCAGGAGAGAGAGAGAGATAGAGAGAGAGAGAGAGAGAGAGAGAGAGAGAGAGAGAGAGAGAGAGAGGTAATTTGACAATGAAGCACTCACCACCAAATTACAGAGTTACAAAATTGAACTCACTCACTTGACAGACAAGTAGAAAGAAGAGTAGTAGATAATTTTAGAGGCACGTTATTAGAGAGAGAGAGAGAGAGAGAGAGAGAGAGAGAGAGAGAGAGAGAGAGGGGGGGGGGGGGGAGGGGAGAGAGGAGAGAGAGCGGGTGTGTGTGTGTGTGTGTATTTGGATCAGGTGCAGTTGACCCATATTTTTTCAAGTGACAATCTTCTCTTACTGATGGGTGTTGTGATAGCCCTCTGTGGTGAGCTGTGTGTGTGTGTGTGTGTGTGGAGGAGGTTTTTTTTTTTTTTCCTTGTTCTTTATTATTATTGTTGTTGGTGGTGATATGTTTTTTTTTTTTTTGTCTTTGGTGAGGGGATGGTAATGCTGATGCTTGTTGTTACTGCTTTCATAGTTGTTATTGATTTTTTCTCTCTTCTCTTTCTCTTTCTCTTTCTCTCTTTCTCTTCTCTCTCCTCTTTCCTCTTTCTCTCTCATAATAAGTAAATGGTTGTGAATAAATTGCAGTTCGTGTATACTTTAAATATTGACCCCGGGGCCAATATTCTTAGTGTAATTGTCCTTCTGTATAATAAATGTGCACATAAACATTTAGCATTGCAGTGAACTATAGTCAGTATATTATCGCCTAGTAAATAATATATCTTCGTGTTGTGTAGTAGTGAGAGAGAGAGAGAGAGAGAGAGAGAGAGAGGGAGAGAGAGAGAGAGAGAGAGAGAGAGAGGTCAAGGG
>JAWZYT010006791.1:0-24697 GCA_034508575.1 Petrolisthes manimaculis
AAAACCAATTTCACATCTACAGTACAATCTGATTCCACATTTACTAATTAAGGTAAACAACAGTATAATCCAAAATAAACAAGAATAATTATTATATTAGCAAGCACATCATGTTAGCTAAGTAAAGCCTGTATTAAAAAACAAAACAAAAAAGTTATCATTATAAATTTGCATGTATATGTGTTGCAATCAGCACCGAGACGTCACTAACCAAAAATTAAGAAATAACAAACCAGATTTACAATTATTAAGCTCGTAGTACAGTCCCCAAAGGGTTCCATGTTTCGTCCCGTGTAATATTTACTGTTTTGTGTCTTACTGTCGCAGGAATGTATGTAATGAGTGGGTTGAATCCATATTTGCATTCATTGTGGCATTGTTTGATTATCTTGTTTATGTAATAAAAACATGTGTAATAAACAAGAACATGAAGGAAAACCCTTCAAAAGCTCCGGTTCTTAATGATTCAAGTGAAATGAGTGAGTGAGTGAGTTGAACCCCTTTTAAGAAATGGTCGCCCCAAGAAGAATGAGTGAGTGAGTGAGTGAGTGAGTGAGTCAGTTGAACCTCATTTAAGAAGTTGTCGCCCCAAGAAGAAGAACAAGAACAAGAACAAGAACAATAACAAGAACAATAATTACGATAAGACCTAGAGCTCTCGGCTTAGGCAGGAGCTAAAAACACCTCTCCCATATTGTAGCAGATTTTACTACAATGAAGAAACCACCTCTGAAGTCAGTGTACAGTACCCGCAAAAAAAAAAAAAAAAAAAAAAAAAATCTGGGAATGGACCTGTGAGTGTAGTATAGGCGGTAATGAGTAATCCAGTTCTTGTTGCATGGCTGAAGTTGGTACGGATCTTTACCGTTTTCCAGGGAGCATCGTCCGGTTTGTCGTATTGCATAACACAGGGATGTAAAGAGGACATTTTATAGGTAACGAAAGCTGGTTAATTGAGGGGGTGCGGGAGTAGGGGACAGGCTTTTTTTGGGGGGACTATGAGGGGGGGAGGAGTGCGGGAATAGGGGGACAGGCTTGGGGGGGATCTGGGGGGGTGCGGGAGTAGGGAACAGGCTTTTTTTGGTGGGTACTGGAAGGGTGGGAGGGTGCAGGAATAGAGGGACAGGCTTGGGGTGGGTAGAAAGCCTGTCCACATATTCCCGCACCCCCCTAACCCCACCCCACCCTCCAAGCCTGTCCCCCTACTCCCGCACCTCCCAAAATCTGGAGCAAATGCATGATTTCCTCCAAACTATTCCAAGCAACAGAACACAATTACTATTTATGTTTGTTCATTTGGTCGTGTTCCCTGCATGGCATACTTTGGAGGAATCATGGCACTCCAATATAACAAACAAAAGTGTATTATATATCCCCCCTTGATAATTAATATATCGAAATGGTCCACCCTCAATGCCGTACTAAATCTTTTTCTTCTGCCTCCCGTTACTTGGTGAAATTTTAATATAAGGCTGTATTATTGTTATGTGACAGGTTATGTGTGTGTCTGATGGATCTGAATGGTTTACAGGAATCCATAACCCACAATCACTGTCTATGTAATGAAGTACAGAACATCTATTATTCACAATCACTATCTATGTAATGCTTAGTTCATGAAGTACAGAAATCCATTATTCACAATCACTGTCTATGTAATGTTAAGTTCATGAAGTACAGGAAATCCATTATTCACAATCACTGTCTATGTAATGCTTAGTTCATGAAGTACAGGAAATCCATTATTCACAATCACTGTCTATGTAATGCTTAGTTCATGAAGTACAGGAAATCCATTATTCACAATCACTGTCTATGTAATGTTAAGTTCATGAAATACAGGAAATCCATTATTCACAATCACTGTTTATGTATATTGTAATGTTTGGTCCATAAAGTCCAGTAGATTGTTATAGATGTGAGGACGGGAGCCAAGGCAGACGGACCAGATGTGCATTCAATTCAACTCGAGTACTTACTAGATTAAACTTAACGACCATAGCGACTAAACCTTAATGCACTGGCAACTACCTAGACGACTGACCCTCACCCACTCACCCACCCGCCGTGCCATCACCCGTAACGAAGGAGGGAGCAATAGCAATACACCCAATCAATTACGCACGCCTTTCTTAATAAGGCGTACATACATACATGCGTAGTTTCTTATAGGCGTACAAATATAGGCAGACATTTTGGTGTTGGTGTTGGTGTTGTTGTTGTTGGTGTTGGTGGTGGTGTTGTTGGTGTTGTTGTTGTTGGTGGTGGTGGTGTGGTTGTTGTTGTTGTTGGTGTTGTTGGTGTTGGTGTTGTTGTTGTTGTTGTTGTGGTTGTTGTTGTTGGTGGTGGTGGTATTGTTGTTGTTGTTGTTGTTGTTGACCAGGTGACGCGACCCGGGCACCACCTACAGGGCTTATATGTAGCGGGACTGAGGGTTTCATTAATATGCACACACTCGTTACATTCATTCTGTTGGCTTACAAACATGTCGTATATCTTCGGTCCCTCTCCCACCCCACCTCCCCCTCCCCCTCCCCCCTCCCCCACCACCTCCTCTACCACCTCCCCCTCCCACCCTCCCCCCCCCCTACCTCCTCCCCCACCTCCTCCTCTACCACCTCCCCACCTCCTCCTCCTCCCCCCTCCCCCCTTCACTCTTTCACTCACTCCTTGGTTATATGTACTCTACTTGGATACATATTATAATATATTCTTCCTTTCTTCGTTCTTCCTTTCTTCCTCCCTCCGTCCTTTCTTCCTTTTGCCTCTCTCGTTTCTCTAATTTTTTTTAACTATATCTCCTCTCTAGTTTTTTTTTTTTTTTTTTCTCTATTTTCCTTCAATACTCTGACTTTACATGTTTAACTTCATCATTATTTTTTTTATTAGTTTTTTTTCGTCCTGTATCATTTCCCTCTATACTTTTGAGATTTCTCTTTAAAACATTTCATAAATTATTGTTCAATTTATTCCACCACTTCCTGGGTTTTTTTTCCTCTATCTTTCTCTCTCTTTTCATTATTTTGTTCCACTCGTTTGTATCTCTCTCTCTTCGTTTTATATTCATTTATCAAGTGATTCCCAAACCATTTCATCTTTATCTTCTCTAAGCCCTCAGTTCGTTCTCTCTCTTCCTTCACTTTTCCCTTTCGTCATCCTATCTTTTACTCTTCCTAATTTGTCCCCACCTTCCTTCCTTCCTTTCTCCCACACACACACACACACACTGGTATCACACAAGGACGTTAATTCTCTTAATTTATCACCCTGAGAATACTCAATCAACATCACCATTTATCCATAACAGAAGCGTTTATTCCCATCCTAGAATCATTACCACAAGACAGAAAAGAAACAAATAATAAAAAGCATCAAAGAAACAGATAATAAAAAGCATCACAGCAAAGTTATTACACGGCTTTAGTTGCATATTAGACTCTTTCCCCCAAAAAATAGCTACACCATTGAAAATTTAAAGAGTTATTAGCGTTTAAGTGACACCTCCCTCTCAATACTATGACGCTTTGCATACTAACTGACTTTTTTCCTCGTGTGTATCGATGTTGTCAAGTCTGTGTAGCTACGTATTAGGTGCGTTCGTTGATTCTAATCCCTAATCAATTGCAGTTATAGTCTTTACAGAAGAGAAAAAGAAAATGTTGGCAATAGATTTTCAGTTGCCCTTGTGTTATCCAGATTTTCAGTTGCCCTTGTGTTATCTATATGCGTTTTCAAAGGAGGGTACAACAATTATTATTATAAAGAAATTCAGCCCAAAACTCTGCTCTGTATAATTTGAACGAGACCATATTCGTCTGCAGGATAACAGAAGCAATCCCATTACTGCCACCACGTCCACGATATAAACCCCAGAACATAAGTGGCTCCATTACGTGCATTGGTAATCCCCTCCCTTCGCCTCAGTAGTATTAAGCGTTACGGTACTGTACACATATTGAACTGGTTGTGTGTGTGAGTTCGAGGTTGAGATATTTATTATACCTACCTTGGTCCATACACTTCTTCTACAAGTTCTATGGCCTTCCAAACTGTTCAGTCCATTTTCCCTTTCAAACACAGCAATATTAGCTTCTCTCTTCTCATCACAGTATATATATATATATATATTTTGTCTTAATCTCCTCTCAGCTAACTAGACTAATTTTCTTTGTCACTGTGACTGCGAGTGAACCAGGCATGAGTGAGTTACTTAATGGCATTTGGCTGCAAGTGTTTGGATACTCACCCACTGAAGCACCAACACCATTACCCTCAGTGATATCCTTTAAGGGAAGAGTATACTTTTCGTTCATTGGAGTTCCTTGATTCCTCTAAAGTATGCCAGGAAACAGAGCCAGAGGAACAAAAATAATGGTGGTCTGTTGCTTGGATTAGTTTGGAGTAATCCTTTGCTCCGGATTTACCAACACTGTATCCTCCCCTTAACAACAACAACAGCTGCTGCTCACTCCTCAGCAACTCGAACAAAAAATAAATAAAATAAAAATAGATAAACAACAAATGAGAGTTGAGACTAAGTGAACTGGGAGCTGTATCAGATGTTGCCCCTATTAACCAATCAGCAAGTGTGGACGTAGTTTCCTGAATCAATTAGAGATGAAGTGGACTGAGGGTAGTTAAGGCAGATAGTCAGATAACACATTTCACAGGGTGGTATTAAAAGGGAGGCAATATTTTTTTTTTTTTTTTTTTTTTTTTTTTTTTTTTTTTTTTTGTCTCGTAAATTTACCCTCAACCTTTTGACGTCGCTCGGGCGGTCAGCTGTGATAAAACCCGCACTAATATTTATCTAAAACTCCGATGGGGCTTTTGACAGCATTCCTCACTAGAAGTTAATTAGTACCATTGTGGCTGAAACGATAAAACTTAAGAGAACTGGCTCGGCAAATGGACAGGAAGCCGAGACTTAAGGAGAGAATAATACTTTTGTTAGTTACATTGGAGTGTCTTTATTTCTCCAAAGTATGCCAGGAAACAGAACCAAATGAACAAAAATAATGGTGGCTTGTTGCTTGGAATAGTTTGGAGGAATCATTATCTCTAAAAATGTCGAAACTGTATCCTCCCCTTAATGTTATTGGGACAGGACGTTATCACAAGTGGGGTTAGAATTATGGGCATCGATCTACGAGTGAGTGTTGATGTTATAAGGTGGACTGATGGTGTAGTGGATGAAGGGGAGGAGATGCTGTTGTTGTTGGTGGTGAATTGGAAGGTGTTTCTAGCTGATTCCACCAACCTAGGCCACGAAACAGATCCCCTATGAGTACCACTGAAGGCGTCTGTTTCCTGGCATAGTTAGAAGGAATCAGTGACCTTCTAATTCACCAATAAAAAAATGTATCTCCCTTTTAATGAACAGACAGGGAGGCATTGGAAGAGCATCGTAATCCGGATAATGAATTTACGACAACAGGGTTATATTGAACGTCGAGGAGGAGGAGGAGGAGGAGGAGGAGGAGGAGGAGGAGGAGATGTAAGGATGTTTATACAATTTGGAATTAGAATTATGGAGGTGGAGTGAGAGGAGTGTTGATGATATAGACTTGATCACAATTGGGTTAAAAGGAGCCATGATGTTGATACGATAAAGTGAATAACCGTATGAGGGAATGGATGGGCAAGAAGAAGGAAGTTGAGTGTTCGTCCTCCTTTAATTGATCAAGAGCATAGAGTTATCATCACAGTAGAGGTGGATGGTATAGATAATGGATCGATTGCTTCCTCGGATCCCCTTTTACTTATACGAGTTGGGTACGCTGCTTACTGATATAGATAACACTTAGAGGTGACATATAGTGAAGTTATTTTTTTATCTTCTACACACACACACACACACACACACATACTTCCCCACACTCCCACACACACACACACGCACACACATACACATAGCTTCCCCACTCTCTCTCTCTCTCTCACACACACACACACACAGCTTCCCCATCCCCCCCCCCCACACCCACACCCACACACACACACACACACCTTGGTTCCCTTACACCCATACACTGCTTTCTCTCAACCCACACACACCCCAACCTACATTCTCTCACTCTGCCTACACATAAACAAACGAGTCGAGGTCACAGAGAATAATTCATCCATCATATTCTACCCACTGTATATATCTATCTACCCTCCTGACACTTTTTGTTCCATAGGTTATAGTGTAGTGTTGCCTGAGAGAGAGAGAGAGAGAGGGATGTGGACGAGAAAGTTATTAGGGACAGACAGACAGACAGACAGACAGACAGACAGACAGACAGACAGACAGACAGAGAGGGGGTATTTTAACTTTCCGTGGTAATGATTTATGGGGTGTAGTATATAGGTTTAGAGTCAATTATAACTCTTTGATTCCTCCAAAGTATGTCATCAGGATACAGGAGGACCAGATGAACGAAAGGTAATGGTGCATCGCCTGTTGCTTGGAATATTGTGGATGAATCAGTTGCTCCAGTTTTACCCCAACATCATAAAGGGGACAGTATACTTTTGGTTCATTGGAGTGCCTTGATTCCTCCAAAGTATGCCACGAAACAGAACCAAATGGACAAATATAATGGTGTTCTGTTGCTTGAATTAGTTTGGAGGAATCATTATCTACAAAAAAGCCAGAACTATACTCTCCCCTTAATGGCAGGTACACATTCTATAACGTACACTCGCAATCCAAAATATATATCCAGGTTTGCTTCGAATAGCTTGATGGAGTATTAATGAAGCGAGTACGAGTAATTATAAAACAGGATAAGCGTTGTCATTGGTTCACCAGTGTGTCAAATGATTCGAAACGTCAATAAGAGACCTGGATACACATTTTTGGATTGCGAGTGTAGAGTCATGACCCTCAGGTACTGTGTGTAAAGGGAAGCATTTACACCCGTAGTTTTAAAACATTTGAGGGCCCTTACTGGAGCTCTATGAACCCTCCAAACTACTCCATGCAACAGATTCCCTATTCGAAACACTGAAGCGTTTTGTGTCCTGGATTATTTGGAGGGTTCATAGAGCTCCAGTAAGGGCCCTCAAATATTTTAAAACTACGGGTGTAAAATTGTTGTGTCGAATAATTTGAAGAAACTGGTATAGCCTTTCCAATTAATCAGCAAACCTACTACGACCCTCTTTATACAACTAACTAGATCAGGAATGTGGCCAATAATTTCTTTTATACTTTGATCGGATTTGTGAAGATTTAATTATAAGATTCCAATAGATAAAGGTTGAATTGACTACTATTTTACACCTTTAGCTCCTCAGTTCCTTCAGTCCATGTAAAGTTCACTGACGTCTGTGTTTAAGGGGAGATACAGTGTTGGTAAATCTGGAACAAATGATTCCTCCAGACTATTCCAAGCAACAGGCCACTATTATTTTCGTCAACTTGGTACCGTTTCCTGGCATACTTTGGAGGAATCAAGGAACTCCAATGTATCTAAAGTGTATCCTCCCCTTAAGGGATATATATCGATAGGATTATCTTGTTGGTAAATCGGACGGAGGGCTATTGAATTATTCCTCCTAACTATGCCAGAAAACAACAGACTCCCTCAAGGGTACCTCCTATACTACTAGGGATCAGTTTGTTTCGTGGTACAGTTTGGGCGAATCACAGTGACCTTCCAAAATTCACAAAAAAAAAAAAAAGAAATCACCCCTTCACTGGTTAGGTATAAAAAAAAAATATATAGGTTGTCTGTTATTATCACTTTATTTAATCATTATATTTTTGAGGTCGATGGTATCTCCTTGATATTTCTATTATTATTATTATTATTATTATTATTATTATTATTATTATCATATTGCGTGTTTCATGAAATTTTTGTTTTGTTTTTTTATTTGGTGGTAATAAACTCATGTCAACACAAACCCTCCAGCCAAAACTTAAAGGGAGAATATTGTTTTGTTGGTGATATTGGATTGTTTTTGATTCCTCCAAACTATGCCACGAAACAGACAGATCCTCTATTACTGTGTACTGTTGAGGTCGTCTGTTTTCTAGTACAGTTAGGAGAAATCAGTAGCCTTCAAAATATACGAAGAAGAGAATCTCCCCTTAAGGACCCTATGATCGTGTATGAGAATTTATTGGTGGCCTCTGATTCCTCCTGACTATGCCATGGAACAAGCTCCTTCTATAAATATATATAGGTGTGTGTAGGTGTGTGTGTTTCGTGGCAATGTCTGAAGAACTCAATTACCTCCAATTTTCTGACTACATCACAACACACACACACACACAAGGTCCCTTATTAATATCATCATAAGCCCTGTAAGTTACTGACCAACTATCAATGTCGTAATACCATTGTGATTTAGTACATCCTGTAAGCAAGTCTTTAAAAACACAAAATGATAACATCTTAATTGCTTCACTGTTTAATGGGTGTGTTATCATGCTGGCAATGCAGTCTAATATCTTTTTAATGGCTCTCATGACATTGTTCGCTTATATTATAACATGAGGCAATCACCTGTAATCTGTTTTCTATTAGATTATGCTATTTGATACTGGCCTTCTGATGCCAGTGATATCTTAATTTAGACACGAATAGCTTTCATAAAGGCATGTGTTATTATTATTAATTACTGATTGCTTAATGTTTTGTGTACGTGTGTGTGTGTTTTTTTTTTTCGTCATTTATTTCCTTAGTGGATCTATATTTATTTTTATTTTGTATCTGTTATTAATTTATCTTTATATTCTATTATTATTATTATTATTATTATTATTATTATTATTATTATTATTATTATTACTATTATTATTATTATTATTATTATTATTATATATATATTTTTTTTTACTTTTTTTTCTACTTTAGTTAGGCTATTCCAGTTCAGTGACTGTACACGCACACACACACACACACACAGACACACACACAGAGAGAGAGAGAGAGAGAGAGAGAGAGAGAGAGAGAGAGAGAGAGAGAGAGAGAGAGAGAGAGAGAGAGAGAGAGAGAGAGAGAGAGAGAGAGAGAGAGAGAGAGAGACTCACAATCACATAACACACACATTCACGCAACCTTAGCAAATTCCCTCCTTTGAATAGACATTTTATCTTCTTCCTTATGCAGCTTCCACTCGCTATGTATGTATGTATGTATGTATGTATGTGTGTCTCCTCGGCTGTAAACGTCATCTGAGGTGGCAGTGTAAAATTCCCCCTCCCCCACTGATTCTGATGGAGTGTCAGGTGGAGCGGGTACTTATAGTTCATAGTTTACCAAGAGCCCACCCACCATCTCTTTTGTGTTCCTCGCTTCATGTGGGACTTTTGATTGACTCGTATGTGTGGGCCAAGTGCGGTGGCGTTGGGAGCAGGTGTCTCTACAGTGGGATGGGTGGTCCTTTGATATGGAAGATGATGTGAGGTGGAATATTAATAATAATGTTGATGCTGCAGACGAATTGAAAAAAAAAAAAAAAATGGAAATGCAATTTTTTTTTTTTTTTTTTTTTTTTTTGTGCTAATGTTCCGTTTGTGAACTATAGATAATTGAAATATCCTTAACTTAGATCTGTTGTTGCTGTATTATTACAAAAGGGAGTATTCTGTAACAACTTGTGTCTTTATTGGACTACTGCTTTCGAAATTCATTCCACTTGCTTTACGTGACACTCTCTCTTCCACACCCACTCTTCCACACTCTCTCCTCCACACACACTCACTCTTCCACACTCTCTCTTCCACACCCACTCTTTCACACTCTCTCCTCCACACACACTCACTCTTCCACACTCACTTCTTTATACCTTTACACAACCTCTCCCTCTCTTCCATCTTTACTTTCACTCCCTTCTTTCATTCATATTATCTCTTCCTTTCAATCTCAGACATAGTGTGGGTGGTATAGAGTATTATGCTTTCTTTATATTATTTAGTTATAGGCAGTATAGTGTATTATAGAAGTATTATAGGTGTATTATAGGTGTATTATAGGTGTATTATAGGTGTATTATTAGGTGTATTATTAGGTCCCCTTCCACCCACTGACACACATTCACCCACTTAGATATCGGCCCTATTCAGACAGCTTCATAAATGTACTAAAACACACACACACACACACACACACACACACACACACACACACACACACACACACACACACACACACACACACACACACACACACACACACACACACACACACACACACACACACACACACACACACACCGATACCCAGAGAAGTGTTGAGCCATCACACACACACACATTCCCAGAGAAGTTTAGAGCCATATCACACACACACACACACACACACACACACACACACACACTGGTGGTGGCGGCGACTAAAGCGTCCTGGCCCCTCTCCATCGACAGTCCATTACGCCCACCGTTTTCACAATGGAGGCTTAAAATCCATCCCCACCCCACCGAGCACCTCAAAGGGAAGACATTGAGGGGGATGGGGTCGACCTCTTGCTACCCTCCTCCTCCCCTTCCGACTGCCATTCACTAGACTCTTGTTTGGCCTTTTGGTTAGTAATGGAGGGGGTGTCAAAGGCGGCAGGATGGGAGGTAAGGAGGAGTGGGTGTGGGTGTGTATGGAAGAGGATGTGGGAGGGAAGGATGAGTGTGTGTGGGTGTGTATGGAAGAAGATGTGGGAGGGAAGGATGAGTATGTGTGTGTGTGTGTGTGTGGGTGGTTGGGGTGGAAGTGGATGTGGGAGGTGTGGATGGGAGTATAGGTGGAAAAGAAAGACACATTATGGGTGTGGAAAAAGTGAGATTAGAGTGAGTTGGAAGGTGGAAGAGGAGACGGGAGGTGGAGATGGGAGTATGGATGAAAGAGAAGGACTAGGGAAGAAAGGAGAGAGGAGGAGTAGGGGAAAAGGAAGGATGGGAGGCAAGGATTGGGAAGCAAGAATGAGTGAGTTTGTGAAAGAGAGGATGGGAGTACCTATGTTTTGGAAGATGAATAAATAAAATGAGGGAAATCATAGGAGAAAAAGAATGAAAATGGTATATAAAAAAAGTAGAAAATAAATATGATAACAGGAAGCAACAAAACAAAGATGATAAACAAATTGAAAAAAAGAAAAGTAGGAGTTAGAAGGAGGGAAAAGAAAATATGGGAAAGAGAAAAAGATTTATATAATTCGAATAATAATAGAGGGTTCTGTGGCCAATGGGTAGGTGGTGTGTATGTCATTTTAACTACATATTGGGATAGGAAGGAAATCGCATCCGACATTTACCCAGTGTGAAAAGAAACGCCATTTAGGGAAGAGCCTTTATTGGACGAGAGAGAGAGAGAGAGAGAGAGAGAGAGAGAGAGAGAGAGAGAGAGAGAGAGAGAGAGAGAGAGAGAGAGAGAGAGAGAGAGAGAATTGTTTAGGAAAGTTGAAGGCGAGTGGTGAGAAAATAATATGATGTCAATGAATATGTAAATGAATAAAAATGAAAAGAGACAGTATAAAGAAAGATCAAATAATAATAAAAAAGGAGAGACGACGGGAATGAGTGATAAAAAATAGCAACAAAGGGAAAATGAAAGAGAAAAGGAGGAGGAGGAGGAGGAGGAGGAGGAGGAGGAGGAGGAGGAGAAGGAGGAGGAGGAGGAGGAGGAGGAGGAGGAGAAAGTGGGAGTGAGTGATGGAGAGAAAGAGTTGTGAAGATGGACAGAGAAGTGAAGAGGCGGTGGTGGTGGTGGAAGGGAAGAGGGTCATAAAAGAAGTGTATAAGGAAGTCCAATATTTCCTGAGAGAGAGAGAGAGAGAGAGAGAGAGAGAGAGAGAGAGACAGAGAAATGAAACACAAAGAGTTGTGTTGTTATAAAAATGGATGTAAATAGTTAAAAATAGTTAAACTGTGCGTGCATTCTATACCAAAATAAAGAGAACACACACTTTTAGAGAAAATGACTGTACTCTTACAAAATGAGAAGAGAAGTAGAAGATGAAATGAGTGACAAATGCAAGAAAAGGAAAAAGTTTATCGAAATTAATTCTATATTTTAACAAGAGGAAGAAGTATATCAAGTTTTATATTTAAGGACCCTGTGATCGTGAATGAAAATTGGAGGCTTCTGATTCCTCCTGACTATGCCACGAAACAAGCTCCTTCCATATAGGTGTGTGTGTTTCGTGGCAATATTTGAAGGACTCGTTAACGTCCAATTTTCTGACTACATCACAGGGTCCTTAAATGGGGAATTGTAAGGAGAAAATGGGTGGAGGGAATATGTGCCACTTGAGGGTTAACTAAAGGAGAGTAAATAAATCCCAATAAATCCTAATGAATTGACACACGGTATTTTTGACAGGGTAAAATAATAAGGCATAACTATGATTTTTTTAACACTACTAACAATAGACGCAGAAATGATCGATCGGCGTTTTGATTAAAGAAAGAGAAACATTGAGATTAAGAAAAAAAAGGATAGAACAAACAGAAAGAATAAATAAGAGATAAATAATAAGAGATGCAAAGAGATACACAACAAAACGAGACTTGAGCTAAAGAGACAAGACGAGAGATAAAGAGACAAGACGAGAGATAAACAACTGAAGACGAGAAAACAAAAGATAAACAGAGAAGAGGGAGAAAGAGAGATAGAAGGTGATGAATGAGGTGGTGGTGGTGGTGGTGGTGAAGGAAGGGAAGGGGGGTGGGGGGGGTAGGAAGAAGTGGGGGGGGGACCCATGGACCGTATTCATACCTCCATGGTATGAATGGATAAGTGTGTGTGTGTGTGTGTGTGTGTGTGTGTGTGTGTGTGTGTGTGTGTGTGTGGCAAGAAGCCTACTAGCTTACATGAATGATGGATGAATGAGCTGTGTGTGCGTGCGTGTGTGTGTGTGTGTGTACGCTCCATTGAGGAAGTCTGTGAAAGAGGAGGAGTGTATGGGTGAATGGAGGTGAGTCATAGTCAGTCGTCTGTTTGTGTGTTTGTGTGTTTGAAGGAAGTCTTGTGTTTATGTTTGGAATAGTTTGTGTGTTTGTGGTCTGTGTAGCATATATTGGCATTTTGATTGTTTTCATGCTCTTTCTTATATATGTGTGTGTGTGTGTGTGTGTGTGTGTGTGTGTGTGTGTGTGTGTGTGTGTGTGTGTGTGTGTGTGTGTGTGTGTGTTGCAATAAGAAGGGAAAGAAACTATATATATATGACAAATATAGAATGAATACAGGTGTAGAAACGACAGGTGTGTGATGGAAAAGGCAGGTGGACAGACCACAAGTGCATGTTGTGTTGCAAGCAGGCAGAATTCTGTATTAGAGAGAAGAAAGACAAATGGTGTAGAATTGTGATATTGCAAGCAGACAGTATCCATCTTAAGGCAGACAAGTGTAGTGAATGGAACGATATAATAAATGTTGTATGATGTAACAGCCAGATGTTTATAATCGTAGTGGTGTGGGCAGGGGTATGACAGGAAACGCAATATTTTAAGAAATGCCTAAACAGGAATATGATCATAAAACAATGTTCAAAAATAGCATAGGACAGGTTTAATATGCTAGTTTTACTCAATGTGTGTGTGTGTGTGTGTGTGTGTGTGTGTGTGTGTGTGTGTGTGTGTGTGTGTGTGTGTGTATGTTCGTGTGTGTGTGTGTGTGTGTGTGTGTGTGTGTGTGTTTGTGTGTGTGTGTGTGTGTGGGCCGGGAGCCATGATTCAACCAAACAGCGTCTCAAACTCTCGTGTGTTTTTCTGTAAATATTTGCACACTGTCTTGAGTTCGTGATTTACTGGGGACGGGTTTGGCTCGATCGAGATACCCAACTAAAATATGATAGGAGGAGAGTCAACCAAAACAAAGCAAGGAGAGAAGGAGGAGGAGGAGGAGGAGGAGGAGGAGGAGGAAGAGGAGGAAGGCTTGGTGGATGACGGAAAATGATAGAGAAGGAGGAAAGCTTGGATGAGGGCGAACGAAAGAGGTGGAGGAAGGCTTGGATGATGAGGGAAAATGAGAGAGAAGGAGGAAAGCTTGGATGAGGGCGAATGAAAGAGGTGGAGGAAGGCTTGGTGGATGAGGGACAATGAGAGAGAAAATGCGAAGTAGAAAAACAAGGAGACTGTAGGACCCCAAGTGTGTGAGTGAAAGACTTAATCTAAAACGAGTATGAAGGACAAGGTTGGAATTGCGAGAGTGAGAGAAATAAATAATATTAAGAGGGTAAGAGATGGATATTGCCTAAACTGAGAGAGTGAAAATAAACGATGCATTATTTCCTTACTTTAATGAGACCAAGAAAATAAATTAAACGATTCATTATTTCCTTACTTTAATGAGAATAAGAGAAAAATAATAAACAATGCATTATTTCCTTACTTTAATGAGACCAAGAAAATCAAGTAAACGATACAATATTCGAGTGAGGTACAATAAATGAAAATGCACATGAGAAGGAGAAGCAGAGAAATATTAATAACTTAATAACAATTAGAATGAAACAAAGATTTAAATAAGTGAGACCCAGAGAAGAAATTTCGAGTGAGTGAGTGAGTGAGTGAGTAAGTGAGTGAGTGAGTGAAAGCAAGTGCCTAAGAATGGAAATGCCAAGGAGAAAGTAAGAAGAAGAGGAGGAGGAGGAGGAGGAGGGGAAGGATGGAGGAGGAGGAGGAGGAGGGAGGAAGAAGAAGGAGGAAGAGGAGGGATGAGGAGAGAGGAGGACGAGGAGAAGGAGGAGGACGAGGGGGGGGGGAGCAACAGGGGAAGAAATATCAGGGTAATTTATCTACGGGTTGAATGGGTTGCCGTATATAGGGGGGTCGGTGGGGGGGTGGATGCGCCCCTTTTAAACCACTACCTTAAACACCCTGTAATCGTGTGTGTATGAAAATGGGAGGCTTCTGATTCCTCCTGACTATGCCACGAAACAAACTCTATCCATATACAATAGGTGTGTGTGTTTCGTGGAACTATTTGAAGGACTCATTTATCTCCAATTTTTAGGGGATGATATATATACAATTTTCGGTACATTGGAGTGTCTTGATTCCTCCAAAGTATGTCAGAAAACAGGACCAGATGAACACACATAATGCTGGTGTCCTGTTGCTTGGAGTAGTTTGGAGTAATTCGTTCCTCCAGCTAATACCAAGTCAGATAACTATACGGTACCTTAATTCCTTACCTTCCTTACCTTCCTTACCTTTTTTACCTTTCTGTCTGTTGCTTACCCTTTGCCCCTTAATTAACCCGACCCTCTCAGTGTTACCCATTCTTCATGCTCTTCCCTTTTTATCAGCTTTATGGGTTTTCCTATCATTCGTGTTTTCTTTCTCCCTTATTCCTCCTCTCCCTTTATATATATTTTTTGGTATCTCCCTTTTATTCTAGCCATCTCCCATTTTCCTTAATTAATCGTGTCTTTTATATTCAGTCTGTTCCTCCTTTGCCTATCCCTATCTTCTATACCCTCATCTTCTTTCCTTATCTCCCATTCCTTCAAGTGTTTTCCATTTCCATGATTTATCCCCAATACTCTGTCACTTAACTCACCTGATCCCATACTTCTGTTCATTTTATCTTTTTTGTTTTTGTTTTTTTCGTGTGACAATACATTACAGAATCTACCACGTGTCTATTGTGGCTCTTTCCTCCTTCACTTAAAAGAATATTTACTTCACGCTTCACTGGCTTTGTGTGTGTGTGTGTGTGTGTGTGTGTGCGTGTGTGTGTGTGTGTGTGTGTGTGTGTGTGTGTGTGTGTGTGTGTGTGTGTGTGTTGTGGGTGGGCTGTGCTATGGTGGTGGTAGTAGTAGTAGTAGGAGTAGTGGTAGTAGTAGTAGTAGGAGTAGTAGTAGTAGTAGTAGTAGTGTATGTGGTATGTAGGTGATGGTGAAGTGTGATGGTGATGTGGCTGGAGGTATAGTGTGATGGTAATATGCTCTGGTGTGGTGTGGAGTGATGTGGAGTGGTGGTAGTGCTGGAGGTGTTGTGTGGTGTGGTGTAGGGTGGTGTGGAGTGGTGGTATTACTGTAGATATGCTCTGGTGTGGTGTGGTGCAGTGTGGTGTGGTGTGGAGTGGTAGTGCTGGAGGTGTAGTGTGGTGTGGTGGTATTGCTGGAGGTGTAGTGTGGTATGGAGTGGTGTGGTGTGGTGGTAGTGCTGGAGGTGTGGGTGGACAGGCCGCCACACGCTAACACGCAGGTAAACAAAACCAACCACGACATTTTTCTCTTTTTAAATTTGGTCGGGGTTTTCTTTAGTTCCTCGGGTTTTTCCTCTTTTTTTTAACATTTCATCTCTTTAACTTTTCCTTCGTTTGTTCGACTATGTGTGATTTACTCGGGGGATTCTCTTCTTGGTAAATTGGAAGGCTACTGATTCCTCCTAAGTATACCAGAAAATAGACTCCTTCAAAGGTACTTATAGGGGATCTGTTTCGTGGCATAGTTTGGAGGAAACACAGAATTCTAACCTTTCAATTCACCAAGAAGAGAATATTCCAATTAATTAAGGTTTTTCATAGCATAAGAAGTCAGTCAGTCACATTTCCCTGGGGTCAGTTTCCTTGGTATAAGTATGTAAAGTTATATAATAAGTGTCTGTCTACCTTCTATACCAGTTATCGTAATTACAGTATCCACTCTTTTTTTTTTTTTTTTTTTTTTTTGCAATCCACTTTTTTTCTATTTTTTTTTTTTTTTTAGCAACGTTCGGGTTTGATAAGGCGTTGGCTGAACTAAACGCCAATAATTTCCCAGACGATAGTAAGGAAGCTGTTTTCAATGTCATAACGTTTGTCGATTCGTAGACGAGTTCCTAGCTTACCAAAACGTCCATTAATTAAGGGGGAAGATATAGTGTTGGTTAATCAGGAATAAATGATTCCTCCAGACTACTTCAAGCAACAGACCACTATTATTTTTGTTAACTTGGTACTGTTTCTTGGCATAGTTTGGAGGATTCAAGGGACTCCAATGTATCTAAAGTGTATCCTCCCCTTAAACAGTTCAGTAAATCATAAGTGTCCTAAAGGGGGACATTTTGTGTTGGTAAATCTGGAGCAACTGATTCCTGCAAACTCTTCCAAGCAACAGAACACCATTATATATTTGTTCTTCTGGTCCTGTTTTCTGGCATATTTGGGAGGAATCAAGGTACTCCAATGTAACAAAAATGAATTACCCCCTTAAAATTTCATCATTAGGAACACAAGCGTCTGTAAGAGTCAAGGCTCAGGCCCATAGTTTAAAAAAAATTGAGGGCCCTTACTGGAGCTCAATGAACCCTCCAAATAATCCAGGAGACAGAACGCTTCAGTGTTTCTAATAGGGAATCTGTTGCCTGGATTAGTTTGGAGAATTCATAGAGCTCCAGTAAGGGCCATCATTTTTTTAAAACTACGGGTGTCAGTACAATTTTCACAAACGTGGGTAGCATGTAGTAGTATTCAGTAGGTCGCTAACGTTGGCAAAGTGCGAGGCTAAATAAATATGTCACAAGCGTTGTCAAGGTGCAATGATAAATATTTCACTAACGTTTGATTATGGGGCAGTGTGTGTTTGGTATATATAATTTTCAAAAGCATCAGCTAGCGACGTTTAAAGTTCTATAGGGATGTTCAGCAGATCACAAACATTAGAGGGAAAGAAACGTTGACACAGGAAGTAAGTCAAGTTTCCTTCCTTATTTAGGGGATCGACCACAACAACTTATTATCCTTGGGGGCAGGTATAGGAGGAGGAGGAGGAGGAGGATGTGAGCGAGAGAGGGATGGTGTTGCAATGTATTCCTGTGATCACTTAACATACACTCCCTTCTCAATCCCCCTCCCACTCCCTCTCCCACTCCCTCCTTGCCTTGATGCTACTCCACCCTTATTGCGCCACCACTACCACCACTACTACTACCACCACTACCATCATCCTCTCTCTCTTTCTCTCTCTCTCTCTCATTGCTGCTACTACTACTAAAGTAATTATCATCATCATTGCTTCTCCCCTTTTACCATTTTATTCTTTATCTCTACTACTACTACAAATACCACTATTACTATTACTACCACCACCACTATTACTACTACCACCACTATTACTACTACCACCACTATTACTACTACCACCACTATTACTACCACCACCACCACTACAAACAACAACAACCACAAATACTACAAAAAACAACAACCACTACTACTACTACAACTACTATAATATCTCACTTTTAGCAACAACCTTTAGCAACACGACACAAGTCAACACAAGTCCAGTCACCGTTGTTCTACCACCAAGGCAACACTTTTAACATATTACCTTATAAACTAAACGACTTTGCATTTATTCTTCCTTTTATGACTTCTCACCACTGTGCAAAAGAAAAAAAAATAATAAGCTAGATATATAAATGTGTAAAGATGACTATAACAGCCTACAACTAACACGATAAGTAAATGTTATAATGTGTTTTTATTTATTTATTTATTTATTTTTTATGTCACTCCTCACCCTCCTTCTCTTCGTTCCTCATTATATTATATTCTCGTATCTTTGTTGTCCTTTCCTTATATGGCATTTCGACTTTTCTAGTATTTTATATATATATATATATATATTTTATTATTTTGTTTAGCTATTTAACTCTTGCTTTATCTCTGTATCTATCTATCTTTTTCTCTCTTCTCTCTCACTCTCTCTCTCCCCCTCCCCATCCCCCTCCCTCTCCCTCTCCCACTCCCTCCCTCCCTCCCTCCTTTACTCTCAGCCCCAATCACTCGTGGCCTGCCATCTAATCTTCACCTCGTCCCAATCACCCCACCACCTGGCACTCCTCCCAACTGTAATCTTAACCTTTGACTCAGCCTCTCAGTCACCAACCAACCATCTTCTTCTTCTAAGTAACCAGCAGGCATCTCAACCCAACCCACCCAGACCGCCTTCACCTCTTAAAACATTACCGCCCATTAACCGAGAGAGAGAGAGAGAGAGAGAGAGAGAGAGAGAGAGAGAGAGAGAGAGAGAGAGAGAGAGGTTAAGAAAGAGAGAGATTGACTTTGTTAACATTCTTCCTCGATGAAAGAGAATAAAAGATAAAATGGTTAAGTACTAAAGGTAAATCTTACAAATTAAACAAGAGAGAGAGAAACAGAGAGAGATAGATAGATAGATAGATAGATAGATAGAGAGAGAGAGAGAGAGAGAGAGAGAGAGAGAGAGAGAGAGAGAGAGAGAGAGAGAGAGAGAGAGAGAGAGAGAGACAACGTGTAAAAAGACTACGCGAGATCTAAGAGACAAGAATGAGAGATAGAAGAGAGAGCGAGGGCAGGAATGAAGACGACGACGCACCTCCACTCAACACTCAACAACACACACACAATCTATTTATTTATTTATATTTGGGATACAAGAAATAAAAGGCCGACCACAATGTGATCAAAACAAACCAATAACTGTGTCTTGACTCTGATATACGACGATGGTTTTATGAACTCACTATTTCCGTTATCAGATAATGGCACAATAAGTCGCCTTTATCATACGGTGTTGATTGGTATTGGATATATATATTATTTTTTTTTTATCATACTGTTTTGATTGGTACTGGATATATCATTATTTTTATCATGCTGTTTGATTGGTACTGGATATATTATTTTTTTTATCATACTGTTTTGACTGGTATTGGATATATATATTATTTTTTTTTATCATACTGTTTTGACTGGTATTGGATATATATATTATTTTTTTTTATCATACTGTTTTGATTGGTACTGGATATATTATACTTTTTTATCATGCTATTTGATTGGTACTGGATATATCATTTTTTTTATCATGCTGTTTGATTGGTACTGGATATACTATTTTTTTTTATCATGCTGTTTGATTGGTACTGGATATACTATTTTTTTTTATCATGCTGTTTGATTGGTACTGGATATATTATACTTTTTTATCATGCTGTTTGATTGGTACTGGATATATTATACTTTTTTATCATGCTGTTTGATTGGTACTGGATATATTATACTTTTTTATTATTATTCTGAATGTTGTGAGAAAATCTTAGTGAAAGATAAGTAAGGTATTATATTTTATTGGAATTAATCTCGGATGATGATACACATCTTAGAAATTCCTTGTCGTTGGTGGGATAAATCATATTTTTTCTCTAACATGAATAGGTTTAGTAAAATGAAGTCTAGTTAGTATGGAACTGCTTTTTATTATCACTAGCTTTATAATAATTAACTATCACATGCCACACACACACACACACAGTCTTTATGAAGTAAGACTATATATGTCAGTGCTAAACTAAAGTTATCTAAAGTTATAACCTCTTCTCAAAGGGTAAATGTACACAATATAAACTCCTAATTAATGATACCACTGTCTACGATCGTATAAGCTTTCCTGAGAGCACAACAATTGACTTCTAGTAAACCTGAACACTGCACCTCAAACACCACATTACCAGACACACATAACACATAATTTACAAGATTTACCTACAGTACTTCACAATTTTATCAGTAAATCTTTTTTGAGGGTAGGAATGTTTTATGGGTGTCTCATCTTTTTCCCTTCATATCCTACCTACCCTTTTCCCCTTGACCTCCTCCACTCCTTTCGTTCCTCCCACCCCTCTCGTCGAACCCTCCAACTTTTTCTCACTCGTTCCCTCCAACCCTCTCTGACCTTCTCCCTTCAAATCCAGCCAGTTCAACCTCATCTGACCATTTTCCTACACCCAACCCAACCCAACCCAACCCAACCCAAACCAACTCAACTCAACCCAACCCCCTCCAGTCTTCCCCTCTACCCCAGCCCTGCCCACCTCAACCCAGTCCAACCCAATCCAACCCAACTCAACCCAACCCAACCCAACCCAACCCAACCCAACCCAACCCAACCCAACCCAACCCAATGCTCTTTAGGCGTCACCTCAAACCTTACCAAACCAACCTCTCATCAACCTTTCAACCCTAACCAACCCAACCTAACGTAACCTCTCGTCATCATATCAACCCTAACCCTACCCAACCCAACCCAACCCCTTCTCGACGTCCCCTGGCTGGCTGGCTGGTTGGTTGCTGGTGTAGGTGACCTGGACAAATGCATAACTTTAGCTGACTGGACATGAATTTATTTACGTCCCCTGACACTTTCGTCCCCAACCGTTCTGTTCGGCCACACAGGGAGGTCAGGACGAAAGGCGAACTGGTCCAACGCTCTCGTTTCGTCTGTGCTGTCTTGTCTCGTGTTGTCCCTCATTATCTTTCTCCTTCAATTCCTCCTCCTCCTCCTCCTCCTCCTCCTCCTCCTCCTCCTCCTCCTCCTCCTCCTCCTCCTCCTCCTCCTCCTCCTCCTCCTCCTCCACATCCTCATCCTATCTTCCTCTATGTGCATGGCTAAAATTGAGTGCGACAGATTCGTTTCCAATCGTCATGTCTTTTTTTTTATATAGAGATGAAGTGTGTAGGTCTAGACAAGTGGGTAAAACAGAAGTGATCGAGTTGGTGGTGGAGTGGCTGGTGTATGGGTTAGGGATGGTGGAAAAATGGTGACTGAGGTATTTTTACACGAAGGGGTGACTGTGCTACAAGAACAAAAATATATATATAAATGGCTGTTTGTCGTTATCCTTGAAAGATAATTCACCCTTGTTTTGCCTCTTGCAATGTATATTTTTTTCTGTTTTGCCTCTTGCAATGTATATTTTTTTCTGTTTTGCCCGTGCATGTTTCTTAATGCTTTCATCTTCACTTCCATTTACTTTTATCTCAAGTTCTGTGTTATTTACCATTCCATTCACTCTTTAGTTGTTTTCTCAAATAGGTTTGTTCAAGTATCTCAAACGAAGTGTAACACATACTCATATATGTTATTATTTTCCTTCGGGAGCAGAAAATTTGTGCCTGTGCTGCAAGCCTTCCTCTCCCTCTCCTTCATGTAAAATTAATATGAATAAACCCGACTAAGTATTAGGTGAGCTACTGGGTGGAGTTTTTGGGGAGTAAATTGCAGTAAGTGACGCCTCGCCACCCTACTGTTTTCTGTTTTACTCAGTATTTTCAGGCTTGATATATTATCGTGAAAATTGGCGTGGTAGTTGGGTGGTAGTGAGGGTTGTGTTTAGGGTGTGGGGGCAATAAGTCTACTGCAGGTTCCGTGTACACTCGCTTCAGGATTTATCTCGTAGTGTTGGCGAAATATAGTCGCTCTTTTATTGACAGGATTTTATCTTTACTAATATACTCCATGACAGTTTCTTAAAATTAATTGATGATATTATTTTCTTTGTCGAGTTTATAGGTTAGATATCAGATCTTGCTATAATTTAACTACAGTCTCTCCTAACATATCCCCAACAAGAATCTAAAGTTAGTAACGTTTTGCGATAACGAATTAAAATTAGATTGCAACCCCATCCCAAAATTACATGTGACAGTAGAAGTTATCAAGTTTATGTATTGTAGCTGCATTGTTGTAGTACTGTAACCTTCTGTGTGTGTGTGTGTGTGTGTGTTGCTGCCCCGCCCACCCATTGAGGGAGATTCTCTTTTTGGTGAATTGGAAGGTCTCTGATTCCTCCTAACTATGACAGAAAACAGACGCCTTCAATGGTACTGATAAGGGATGTGTTTCCTGGCACCAGAGTTGGGAAGAATCAAGAGAGAGACCATTCAATTCAACCCACAAAATAATATCCCTTTAATTTAATGATTCAGCCAGACATTGTTGTACTTGGGCTCCACTCCTTCCTTCCTTCCTTCCTTCCTTCCTTCCTTCCTTCCTTCCTTCCTTCCTTCCTTCCTTCCTTCCTTCCTTCCTTCCTTCCTTCCTTCCTTCCTTCCTTCCTTCCTTCCTTCCTTCCTTACTTACTTACTTACTTACTTACTTACTTACTTACTTACTTACTTACTTACTTACTTACTTACTTACTTACTTACTTACTTACTTACTTACTTACTTACTTACTTACTTACTTACTTACTTACTTACTTACTTACTTACTTACTTACTTACTTACTTACTTACTTACTTACTTACTTACTTACTTACTTACTTACTTACTTACTTTTAGAGAAGGGTTCTGTAAATTCAAGACAGCAGGAGACGCCGAGGGTGGTATTGGTGGTAGTGGTGGTGGTGGTGGTGGTAGTGGTGGTGGTAGTGGTGATGATGGTTGTAGTGGTGGTGGTTGGGGAGTGGCGGTCATTGGACTTCTTACTGGTGGAGGGGAAAAAAATAATATGATTTCCATTATAAACTGATTGTGTATAACTTTAAAATTATCTCTCTATATATATATTTTAAAGATTAATGATAGACTGATTGTAACATCCTTAAAAATTTTCGATATATATTTTAGAGATTCAAAACTTGCAAATAAGTATGTTAAGATATCAACTATTTTTTTTAATCATCTATCAGTCTTTAAGTGACAAGATATACATCTCGTTATAATAAGACCCACACAGTGAATAAATACATTTGGTAATAAAATCGACCTGTATTCCTGTATTCACCCACCGAGCCATTGAGTGAGTGAGTGTTTTAACAGGTGCCCCTCTTGTATCTACCTGTATTCCTTCCCACACGTTACCCACCAAGCCATCGAGTGAGTGAGTGAGTGTTTTAACAGGTGCCCCTCTTGTATCTACCTGTATTCCTTCCAACACCTTACCCACCGAGCCATCGAGTGAGTGAGTGTTTTAACAGGTGCCCCTCTTGTATCGACCTGTATTCCTTCCAACACCTTACCCACCGAGCCATTGAGTGAGTGAGTGTTTTAACAGGTGCCCCTCTTGTATCGACCTGTATTCCTTCCCACATCTCACCCACCGAGCCATTGAGTGAGTGAGTGAGTGTTACAACAGGTGTCCCATTGTATCAACATTACCTCTACCCTCCCGAAAACAATATAGTGTACCCTTATCGTTCTCATTCTCCTTGGCCATCATCCTCCCTCTTTTCTTTTTTGTCTTGTGTTCTCTTCTCGTCTCTTCTTTTCTTTTCTTTTCTTATTCTCTTCGTTTCTTTTCTCATCTCTTCTCTTCTCTTTCCTTCTCTTCGCTCTTTTCATTGTGTCTTCTTGTCCTCTCTTCTCTTTCCTTTCTTGTTGTGTCTTCTTCTCTTTTCATTTATTTTATTTTCCTCTCGCTCCACTCTCTCTCCACTCTCATTCACGTCTCATTTCTTCACTTCTCTTCTCCTCTTTTCCCTTCCCTACGATTCTTTCTCTTCTCTTTCTCCTCTTCTATCTAGTTCTCCCGTCCCTTTCCCAATGCCTACCTTCCCCATAACCTCCCTCCCTCCCTCCCTGCCTCCCCACTCACCATCACACACACACACCCCAACCATCCCCCCCCCCCACAACCAACCATCCTCTCCCACCACACTCTCCTCTCCCACCACACTCTCCTCTCCCACCAAACTCTCCATGGCATAATGTATGTGTTTTCTATTCCCAACTCTTTCTCAGCTACTACCCTCAGTGCTCTCCCTCCATTCTTTCCTCCCTCTCTCTTTCTCTCCTCCAGGCGACAGTGGAACAGCTTTTTACCTCTTCTCCACCATTATCAGTCTGTCCACCACCACCACCACCATCACCCTCTTACCCTTCCTCCCTGCCTTCTTACCCTTCCTCCCAGCCTTCTTACCCTTCCTCCCTGCCCCTCTTACCCTTCCTCCCTGCCCCTCTTACCCTTCCTCCCTGCCCCTCTTACCCTTCCTCCCTGTCCTCTTACCC
>JAWZYT010006792.1:7500-15000 GCA_034508575.1 Petrolisthes manimaculis
CTGTCTGTCTGTCTGTCTGTCTGTCTGTCTGTCTGTCTGTCTGTCTGTCTGTCTGTCTGTCTGTCTGTGTGCGTGTCTGTCTGTCTGTCTGTCTGTCTGTCTGTCTGTCTGTCTGTCTGTCTGTGTGCGTGTCTGTCTGTCTGTCTGTCTGTCTGTGTGCGTGTCTGTCTGTCTGTCTGTCTGTCTGTGTGCTGTGTCTGTCTGTCTGTCTGTCTGTCTGTGTGCGTGTCTGTCTGTCTGTCTGTCTGTCTGTGTGCGTGTCTGTCTGTCTGTCTGTCTGTCTGTGTGCGTGTCTGTCTGTCTGTCTGTCTGTCTGTGTGCGTGTCTGTCTGTCTGTCTGTCTGTGTGCGTGTCTGTCTGTCTGTCTGTCTGTGTGCGTGTCTGTCTGTCTGTCTGTCTGTGTGCGTGTCTGTCTGTCTGTGTGCGTGTCTGTCTGTCTGTCTGTCTGTCTGTCTGTCTGTCTGTCTGTCTGTCTGTCTGTCTGTGTGCGTGTCTGTCTGTCTGTCTGTCTGTGTGCGTGTCTGTCTGTCTGTCTGTCTGTCTGTCTGTCTGTCTGTGTGCGTGTCTGTCTGTCTGTCTGTCTGTCTGTCTGTCTGTCTGTGTGCGTGTCTGTCTGTCTGTCTGTCTGTCTGTCTGTCTGTCTGTGTCGTGTCTGTGTGCGTGTCTGTCTGTCTGTCTGTCTGTCTGTCTGTCTGTCTGTGTGCGTGTCTGTGTCTGTCTGTCTGTCTGTCTGTCTGTCTGTGTGCGTGTCTGTGCTGTCTGTCTGTCTGTCTGTCTGTCTGTCTGTGTGCGTGTCTGTCTGTCTGTCTGTCTGTCTGTCTGTGCGTGTCTGTCTGTCTGTCGTGTCTGTCTGTGTGCGTGTCTGTCTGTCTGTCTGTCTGTCTGTCTGTGTGCGTCTGTCTGTCTGTCTGTCTGTCTGTCTGTCTGTGTGCGTGTCTGTCTGTCTGTCTGTCTGTCTGTCTGTGTGCGTGTCTGTCTGTCTGTCTGTCTGTCTGTCTGTGTGCGTGTCTGTCTGTCTGTCTGTCTGTCTGTCTGTCTGTGTGCGTGTCTGTCTGTCTGTCTGTCTGTCTGTCTGTCTGTCTGTGTGCGTGTCTGTCTGTCTGTCTGTCTGTCTGTCTGTCTGTCTGTCTGTGTGCGTGTCTGTCTGTCTGTCTGTCTGTCTGTCTGTCTGTCTGTGTGCGTGTCTGTCTGTCTGTCTGTCTGTCTGTCTGTCTGTCTGTGTGCGTGTCTGTCTGTCTGTCTGTCTGTCTGTCTGTCTGTCTGTGTGCGTGTCTGTCTGTCTGTCTGTCTGTCTGTCTGTCTGTCTGTGTGCGTGTCTGTCTGTCTGTCTGTCTGTCTGTCTGTCTGTCTGTGTGCGTGTCTGTCTGTCTGTCTGTCTGTCTGTCTGTCTGTCTGTGTGCGTGTCTGTCTGTCTGTCTGTCTGTCTGTCTGTCTGTCTGTGTGCGTGTCTGTCTGTCTGTCTGTCTGTCTGTCTGTCTGTCTGTGTGCGTGTCTGTCTGTCTGTCTGTCTGTCTGTCTGTCTGTCTGTGTGCGTGTCTGTCTGTCTGTCTGTCTGTCTGTCTGTCTGTCTGTGTGCGTGTCTGTCTGTCTGTCTGTCTGTCTGTCTGTCTGTCTGTGTGCGTGTCTGTCTGTCTGTCTGTCTGTCTGTCTGTCTGTCTGTGTGCGTGTCTGTCTGTCTGTCTGTCTGTCTGTCTGTCTGTCTGTGTGCGTGTCTGTCTGTCTGTCTGTCTGTCTGTCTGTCTGTCTGTGTGCGTGTCTGTCTGTCTGTCTGTCTGTCTGTCTGTCTGTCTGTCTGTGTGCGTGTCTGTCTGTCTGTCTGTCTGTCTGTCTGTCTGTCTGTCTGTGTGCGTGTCTGTCTGTCTGTCTGTCTGTCTGTCTGTCTGTCTGCTGTGTGCGTGTCTGTCTGTCTGTCTGTCTGTCTGTCTGTCTGTCTGTGTGCGTGTCTGTCTGTCTGTCTGTCTGTCTGTCTGTCTGTGTGCGTGTCTGTCTGTCTGTCTGTCTGTCTGTCTGTCTGTGTGCGTGTCTGTCTGTCTGTCTGTCTGTCTGTCTGTCTGTGTGCGTGTCTGTCTGTCTGTCTGTCTGTCTGTCTGTCTGTGTGCGTGTCTGTCTGTCTGTCTGTCTGTCTGTCTGTCTGTGTGCGTGTCTGTCTGTCTGTCTGTCTGTCTGTCTGTCTGTGTGCGTGTCTGTCTGTCTGTCTGTCTGTCTGTCTGTCTGTGTGCGTGTCTGTCTGTCTGTCTGTCTGTCTGTCTGTCTGTGTGCGTGTCTGTCTGTCTGTCTGTCTGTCTGTCTGTCTGTGTGCGTGTCTGTCTGTCTGTCTGTCTGTCTGTCTGTCTGTGTGCGTGTCTGTCTGTCTGTCTGTCTGTCTGTCTGTCTGTGTGCGTGTCTGTCTGTCTGTCTGTCTGTCTGTCTGTCTGTGTGCGTGTCTGTCTGTCTGTCTGTCTGTCTGTCTGTCTGTGTGCGTGTCTGTCTGTCTGTCTGTCTGTCTGTCTGTCTGTGTGCGTGTCTGTCTGTCTGTCTGTCTGTCTGTCTGTCTGTGTGCGTGTCTGTCTGTCTGTCTGTCTGTCTGTCTGTCTGTGTGCGTGTCTGTCTGTCTGTCTGTCTGTCTGTCTGTCTGTGTGCGTGTCTGTCTGTCTGTCTGTCTGTCTGTCTGTCTGTGTGCGTGTCTGTCTGTCTGTCTGTCTGTCTGTCTGTCTGTGTGCGTGTCTGTCTGTCTGTCTGTCTGTCTGTCTGTCTGTGTGCGTGTCTGTCTGTCTGTCTGTCTGTCTGTCTGTCTGTGTGCGTGTCTGTCTGTCTGTCTGTCTGTCTGTCTGTCTGTCTGTGTGCGTGTCTGTCTGTCTGTCTGTCTGTCTGTCTGTCTGTGTGCGTGTCTGTCTGTCTGTCTGTCTGTCTGTCTGTCTGTGTGCGTGTCTGTCTGTCTGTCTGTCTGTCTGTCTGTCTGTGTGCGTGTCTGTCTGTCTGTCTGTCTGTCTGTCTGTCTGTGTGCGTGTCTGTCTGTCTGTCTGTCTGTCTGTCTGTCTGTGTGCGTGTCTGTCTGTCTGTCTGTCTGTCTGTCTGTCTGTGTGCGTGTCTGTCTGTCTGTCTGTCTGTCTGTCTGTCTGTGTGCGTGTCTGTCTGTCTGTCTGTCTGTCTGTCTGTCTGTGTGCGTGTCTGTCTGTCTGTCTGTCTGTCTGTCTGTCTGTGTGCGTGTCTGTCTGTCTGTCTGTCTGTCTGTCTGTCTGTGCGTGTCTGTCTGTCTGTCTGTCTGTCTGTCTGTCTGTGTGCGTGTCTGTCTGTCTGTCTGTCTGTCTGTCTGTCTGTGTGCGTGTCTGTCTGTCTGTCTGTCTGTCTGTCTGTCTGTGTGCGTGTCTGTCTGTCTGTCTGTCTGTCTGTCTGTCTGTGTGCGTGTCTGTCTGTCTGTCTGTCTGTCTGTCTGTCTGTGTGCGTGCCTGTCTGTCTGTCTGTCTGTCTGTCTGTCTGTGTGCGTGCCTGTCTGTCTGTCTGTCTGTCTGTCTGTCTGTGTGCGTGCCTGTCTGTCTGTCTGTCTGTCTGTCTGTCTGTGTGCGTGCCTGTCTGTCTGTCTGTCTGTCTGTCTGTCTGTGTGCGTGCCTGTCTGTCTGTCTGTCTGTCTGTCTGTCTGTGTGCGTGCCTGTCTGTCTGTCTGTCTGTCTGTCTGTCTGTGTGCGTGCCTGTCTGTCTGTCTGTCTGTCTGTCTGTCTGTGTGCGTGCCTGTCTGTCTGTCTGTCTGTCTGTCTGTCTGTGTGCGTGCCTGTCTGTCTGTCTGTCTGTCTGTCTGTCTGTGTGCGTGCCTGTCTGTCTGTCTGTCTGTCTGTCTGTCTGTGTGCGTGCCTGTCTGTCTGTCTGTCTGTCTGTCTGTCTGTGCGCGTGCCTGTCTGTCTGTCTGTCTGTCTGTCTGTCTGTGCGCGTGCCTGTCTGTCTGTCTGTCTGGTCTGTCTGTCTGTGCGCGTGCCTGTCTGTCTGTCTGTCTGTCTGTCTGTCTGTGCGCGTGCCTGTCTGTCTGTCTGTGCGTGTGCCTGTCTGTCTGTCTGTCTGTCTGTCTGTCTGTCTGTGCGTGTGCCTGTCTGTCTGTCTGTCTGTCTGTCTGTCTGTCTGTGCGTGTGCCTGTCTGTCTGTCTGTCTGTCTGTCTGTCTGTCTGTGCGTGTGCCTGTCTGTCTGTCTGTCTGTCTGTCTGTCTGTCTGTGCGTGTGCCTGTCTGTCTGTCTGTCTGTCTGTCTGTCTGTCTGTGCGTGTGCCTGTCTGTCTGTCTGTCTGTCTGTCTGTCTGTCTGTGCGTGTGCCTGTCTGTCTGTCTGTCTGTCTGTCTGTCTGTCTGTGCGTGTGCCTGTCTGTCTGTCTGTGCGTGTGCCTGTCTGTCTGTCTGTGCGTGTGGCCTGTCTGTGCGTGTGCCTGTCTGTCTGTCTGTCTGTCTGTCTGTCTGTGCGTGTGCCTGTCTGTCTGTCTGTCTGTCTGTCTGTCTGTGCGTGTGGCTGTCTGTCTGTCTGTCTGTCTGCCTGTCTGTCTGTCTGTCTGTCTGTCTGTCTGTCTGTCTGTCTGTCTGTCTGTCTGTCTGCCTGTCTGTCTGTCTGTCTGTCTGTCTGTCCTGTCTGTCTGTCTGCCTGTCTGTCTGTCTGTCTGTCTGTCTGTCTGTCTGTCTGTCTGTCTGTCTGTCTGTCTGTCTGTGCGTGTGCCTGTCTGTCTGTGCGTGTGCCTGTCTGTCTGTCTGCCTGTCTCCTGTCTGTCTGTCTGTGCGTGTGCCTGTCTGTCTGTCTGTCTGTCTGTCTGTCTGTGCGTGTGCCTGTCTGTCTGTCTGTCTGTCTGTCTGTCTGTGCGTGTGTCTGTCTGTCTGTCTGTCTGTGCGTGTGCCTGTCTGTCTGTCTGTCTGTCTGTCTGTCTGTGCGTGTGCCTGTCTGTCTGTCTGTCTGTCTGTCTGTCTGTGCGTGTGCCTGTCTGTCTGTCTGTCTGTCTGTCTGTCTGTGCGTGTGCCTGTCTGTCTGTCTGTCTGTCTGTCTGTCTGTCTGTCTGTCTGTCTGTCTGTCTGTCTGCCTGTCTGTCTGTGCGTGTGCCTGTCTGTCTGTCTGTCCTGTCTGTTCTGTCTGTCTGTCTGTCTGTCTGTCCTGGCGGGCCTGTCTGTCTGTGCGGTGCCTGTCTGTCTGTCTGCCTGTCTGTCTGTCTGTCTGTCTGCCTGTCTGTCTGTGCGTGTGCCTGTCTGTCTGTCTGCCTGTCTGCCTGTCTGTCTGTCTGCCTGTCTGTCTGTGCGTGTGCCTGTCTGTCTGTCTGCCTGTCTGCCTGTCTGTCTGCCTGTCTGTCTGTGCGTGTGCCTGTCTGTCTGTCTGCCTGTCTGTCTGTCTGTCTGTCTGTCTGTGCGTGTGCCTGTCTGTCTGTCTGCCTGTCTGCCTGTCTGTCTGTCCTGTCTGTCTGTGCGTGTGCCTGTCTGTCTGTCTGTCTGTCCTGTCTGTCTGCTGTCTGTCTGTGCGTGTGCCTGTCTGTCTGTCTGTCTGTCTGCCTGTCTGTCTGTGCGTGTGCCTGTCTGTCTGTCTGTCTGTCTGCCTGTCTGTCTGTGCGTGTGCTGTCTGTCTGTCTGTCTGTCTGCCTGTCTGTCTGTGCGTGTGCTGTCTGTCTGTCTGTCTGTCTGTCTGTCTGTCTGTGCGTGTGCCTGTCTGTCTGTCTGTCTGTCTGTCTGTCTGTGCGTGTGCCTGTCTGTCTGTCTGTCTGTCTGTCTGTCTGTGCGTGTGCCTGTCTGTCTGTCTGTCTGTCTGTCTGTCTGTGCGTGTGCTGTCTGTCTGTCTGTCTGTCTGTCTGTCTGTGCGTGTGCCTGTCTGTCTGTCTGTCTGTCTGTCTGTCTGTGCGTGTGCCTGTCTGTCTGTCTGTCTGTCTGTCTGTCTGTGCGTGTGCCTGTCTGTCTGTCTGTCTGTCTGTCTGTCTGTGCGTGTGCCTGTCTGTCTGTCTGTCTGTCTGTCTGTCTGTGCGTGTGCCTGTCTGTCTGTCTGTCTGTCTGTCTGTCTGTGCGTGTGCCTGTCTGTCTGTCTGTCTGTCTGTCTGTCTGTGCGTGTGCCTGTCTGTCTGTCTGTCTGTCTGTCTGTCTGTGCGTGTGCCTGTCTGTCTGTCTGTCTGTCTGTCTGTCTGTGCGTGTGCCTGTCTGTCTGTCTGTCTGTCTGTCTGTCTGTGCGTGTGCCTGTCTGTCTGTCTGTCTGTCTGTCTGTCTGTGCGTGTGCCTGTCTGTCTGTCTGTCTGTCTGTCTGTCTGTGCGTGTGCCTGTCTGTCTGTCTGTCTGTCTGTCTGTCTGTGCGTGTGCCTGTCTGTCTGTCTGTCTGTCTGTCTGTCTGTGCGTGTGCCTGTCTGTCTGTCTGTCTGTCTGTCTGTCTGTGCGTGTGCCTGTCTGTCTGTCTGTCTGTCTGTCTGTCTGTGCGTGTGCCTGTCTGTCTGTCTGTCTGTCTGTCTGTCTGTGCGTGTGCCTGTCTGTCTGTCTGTCTGTCTGTCTGTCTGTGCGTGTGCCTGTCTGTCTGTCTGTCTGTCTGTCTGTCTGTGCGTGTGCCTGTCTGTCTGTCTGTCTGTCTGTCTGTCTGTGCGTGTGCCTGTCTGTCTGTCTGTCTGTCTGTCTGTCTGTGCGTGTGCCTGTCTGTCTGTCTGTCTGTCTGTCTGTCTGTGCGTGTGCCTGTCTGTCTGTCTGTCTGTCTGTCTGTCTGTGCGTGTGCCTGTCTGTCTGTCTGTCTGTCTGTCTGTCTGTGCGTGTGCCTGTCTGTCTGTCTGTCTGTCTGTCTGTCTGTGCGTGTGCCTGTCTGTCTGTCTGTCTGTCTGTCTGTCTGTGCGTGTGCCTGTCTGTCTGTCTGTCTGTCTGTCTGTCTGTGCGTGTGCCTGTCTGTCTGTCTGTCTGTCTGTCTGTCTGTGCGTGTGCCTGTCTGTCTGTCTGTCTGTCTGTCTGTCTGTGCGTGTGCCTGTCTGTCTGTCTGTCTGTCTGTCTGTCTGTGCGTGTGTCTGTCTGTCTGTCTGTCTGTCTGTCTGTCTGTGCGTGTGTCTGTCTGTCTGTCTGTCTGTCTGTCTGTGCGTGTGCCTGTCTGTCTGTCTGTCTGTCTGTGCGTGTGCCTGTCTGTCTGTCTGTCTGTCTGTGCGTGTGCCTGTCTGTCTGTCTGTCTGTCTGTGCGTGTGTCTGTCTGTCTGTCTGTCTGTCTGTGCGTGTGTCTGTCTGTCTGTCTGTCTGTGCGTGTGTCTGTCTGTCTGTCTGTCTGTGCGTGTGCGTGCCTGTGCGTATGCCTGTGTGTGCGTATGTGTGTGTGTACAGTCGGCGGCAAAAGTCCCGTCGCGTCACTTGCTTCACCGAGGCACGCTTTGTTCATAGACACACACACACACACACAGGTGAGGTGAGAGGCAGAGTAGATATGAGTACAGTAGATATGAGAGTATGATGATTATGAGGTGAGGTGAGGTGAGGTGAGGGCGGGGCATGCTACCCATTACACTGTCATTGTGTTTTTAGGACAAGGTCAGGTAGCATAGACTGGGATGAGGTGTTGTGTGTGTCTCTCT
>JAWZYT010006792.1:20000-30000 GCA_034508575.1 Petrolisthes manimaculis
TCACCTCTCTATTTTTCCCTACTCTAGTCCCACGCTTATGCCTTATCCTCGGTCAAAGTTTCATCCTCATATGTTTGTTAAAAGCTTCTTGTTCACACCACACCTTACCTACATCCTGTTCACCCACGTGTGTGTATGTGTGTGTGTGTCTGTGTGTGTTTGTGTGTGTTGTAATTCATTAAGTTGTGTGTGTGTGTGTTGTAATTCATTAAGATGTGTGTGTGTGTCTCTGTGGGTCTTTTCTCTTTTATCATAAGGGTTCTTTTCTTATGGTACAGTTGGACACATGAATGGGTGGTACAGCCCAGGTGGAAAGATACTTGTCCCATTTCAGTAACCATTGTGTGTCTATTATCAGGTACTTGCTTTTTATAACCATCCTCAATACTGACTTCTGCCCCTGATGTCACCTATTTGGCACTAAGGAATACACATACATACACCTCTACTACACACACAGACACACACACACACACACACACACACACACACACATATATATATATACACCTCTACCACACACACACATACACGTCTACCTCTAACACACACACACACACACTGTCCCCACCACCACGCCCTCCCACGCCCTCTCCTACTACGGCAACCCTTCCCTTTCCCCCCCTGCCCCCCCCCTGCCCCCCTCCCTGCCCCCCTCCCTGCCCCGTACTGTCCTTATCACTCGTATCCGCATTGTAGCCTTACTTAGCTTCTGCCCCGCCCTGCCCTGCCCTGCCCTTCTTTGCCTTACCCTTGCCCTTGCCTTGCCCATCCCTAGCTTGTCTTCTCTCCCTTCCCCCTTCCCTTGCCTTACATTTCCCTTCTCCTCTCTCTCCCTTCCCTTAGCTTCTCTCCCTGTCCTTCCCTCACTCCTTCCCTCTCACTCCCAGACGTAACCTCGCTGGCCTTGAAATTGATGCTGGTTACAGACATGGGGAATCTCTCTCTCTCTCTCTCTCTCTCTCTCTCTCTCTCTCTCTCTCTCTCTCTCTCTATTTATCTATTTATCTATTTATTTATTTATTTATTTATTTATTTATTCTTTCAGGTATGTGTAATGACAACTTTGATGACGGGAGTAAACAGATGTTGTGGTAAGTGAAACGAGACACATTTGTTAATTTTGTGAAGATAATACTACCCAGAGAGATGGATAGATTTTATAGATAGATAGATTGATAGATGAAACATATATTGATAGATAGATAGATGAAAGATATTGACAGATAGATAGATTGATATATAGATAGCTGAAACATAAATTGATAGATAGATAGATTGATAGATAGATAGATAAATGAAACATATTGACAGAAAGATAGATAGATGGATATATTGATAGATGAAACATACTGACAGATAGATAGATAGATTGATAGATGAAACATAAATTGACAGACAGACAGATAGATAGATAAATAAAACATATACTGACAGATAGACAGACAGATAGATAAAACAAAATCAGTGTACGGAAAATTGGTTATGTTATTATTATTATTATTTACTATTATTTATTATTATACGCACATTTACATTTTTTTTTACTGATATAGTCCATTTTATTATCTTTGCTTGTTTTAGGAGTCATATTTCCAATACTTTGTGTTTTCAGTCATTTCTTTCGAACCTTCTTTCCATATTTACTGCCTGACCTTAGTAACATATGTACATATATATATTTTTTTTCCACACATTCAAACTCGTCGTCACTTTGGAGTTTTTTTTTTTTTTTTTTTTTTTTTATTGATTTTTGTAGTTGTCGTTGTTTTTGTTTTTTTGTCGTGACTCTGAAACACGACACGACACACACCATCGTGAAAATTACGACCAAGAAGATGTAACTCAACCCAGGTGTTCATTAGAGAAAAAATAAATAAAAAAACAGACACACAGACAGACAGAGAGATAGTGGACCGAAAGATGTATAAAGGGAGGAGACATGTTGGTAGTTACATTTATTATTATTATTATTATTATTATTATATATATATATATATATATATATATATATATATATATGCAAATAATCACTTGGTGGCACGTGATATATATATATATATATATATATTATAATATATATATATATATATATAAATATATATATATATATATATTATATATATATATATATATATATATATATATATATATATATAATATATATAATAATAATTAATAAATAATAAAATATTAATAATAATAATAATAATAATAATAATAATAATAATAATAATAATAATAATAATAATAATAATAATAATAATAATAATAATAATAATAATAATAATAATAATAATAATAATAATAATAATAATAATAATAATAATAATAATAATAATAATAATAATAATAATAATAATAATAAATAATAATAATAACAATAACAATAATTAAAAACAATGTTAATAACAATAATAACTATAATAATAATAATAATAATAGTAATAATAATAATATAACGTCATGATAAACTTTTTTATTATTTTCGCAACAACTATTTTTAACTCGTTCGTATTTTAGCATCATGACTGTTACTTTTCTTTGTAAACTTTTTTTTTTTTTTTTTTTTTTTTTTTTTTTTTTTGTCCAAAAGTGACGGTGTATATATTTTTTCAGAGTAAGTGTAATTTTTGGCTGACTTCATGGTTCGTCCTTGTTCACTTGTGGTTGTGGGACGTGAGGGGAAGGAAGGGAGGAAGGATTGGGTGGGAGGGAGGGAGGGAAGGAAGGAAGAGGAAGGAGGAAGGATTGAAATATTGAGGGGGAATGAGAAGGGAGGGAAGGTGGGAAGGAAGGAGGAAGGGGTGAAATATTGAGGGTGAATGGGAAGGAAGGGAAAATTGAAATGTTGAAGGGAATGGGAAGGAAGGAAGGAAGGGTGATATATTGAAGGTGAAGGGAGGGGAGGAAGTGTGAAATATTGAAGGGAATGGGAGCGAGGGAAGTGTAAAATATCCACACTCTCCCTCTCTTTCCCTCCTTACTCACACTCTCCCTTTTTTTTTTCCCTTCTCCTCTCCCTCCTCCTAACGGGAACTGCCTTGACGTGGTGTGGGGCTTGTGTGTCTCTGAGACCTGGCGAGCTAGACTAGAGGGGGCTCCAGCCCCTGCTCTGCCCCCATTTCGGGGAGATAAGGTTTCCCATGCTAGGAAGGTCGCTAGTGAGAGACCAGACTAAATGGTTCCCATCTTTCAGTTCTTCAACTGTTCCCTCTTTTCTTTTTATTTCCTTCCTGTTTGCTGTCACACCTTTTTTTGGCGCTATAGGACCTCCATGTTGCCAAGCCTAATATCCAGCAATAAAATAACAATTCTCCTCTCCCTTCCCCTCCCTCTTACTAAACTGTCGTTCCTTCCTTCTTTCTCCTCCAACCTTACACCCTCCTCCACTCTGACATCTCTCCTCCACCCTGACATCCTCCTCCACCCTGACATCCTCCTCCACCCTGACATCCTCCTCTCACCCTGCTGACATCCTCCTCACCCTGACATCCTCCTCCACCCTGACATCCTCTCCACCCTGACATCCTCCTTCCCTGCTAACACCAAGGGAGGGAGAAAGATAATTAATCGAGCCATCAACTTTGGACGAGACGGGATGAATACGTGATGAGACACAAAGGCCATAGGTGAGAGAGAGAGAGAGAGAGAGAGAGAGAGAGAGAGAGAGATGAGAGAGAGAGAGAGAGAGAGAGAGTTAGTTGATAGGTAAGTAGATAGATTAAAAAAATAGATAGATGGAGAGAGAGACAGAGACAGAGAGAGAGAGAATGTTGATAGGTAAATAGATAGATTGACAGTTCCAGGCAGACTGATAGACACAAACTGCAACACACACACATGCACACATACACACACATACATACCTACCGTACATACACACACATGCGTACATAAATGCGTTATATATATATATATATATATATATATATATATATATATATATATATATATATATATTTATATATATATATATATATATATACAGACAGACAGACAGGGGGAGATAAAGATATTAAGAAAAAAATATTAGGAAGAGGAGATGGGAGGGTGAAGAAAGGCAGCCCCTCTGTAGAAAATACATACATGGGCAACACACCAGAGAGAAAGGAGAGGAGGAGAGACGAGAAAAATACAGAGGGAGCTACTGTAAAGGTTAGCAAAACAGAAGGTTAAATCAACACAGGAACACAGGGTAGGCAATGAAGAGGAGGAGGAGGAAGAAGAGAGAGAGAGAGAGAGAGAGAGAGAGAGAGAGAGAGAGAGAGAGAGAGAGAGAGAGAGAGAGAGAGAGAGAGAGAGAGAGAGAGTGAGAAAAAGAGAGAGAAAAAGAGAGAGAGAAAATGTGTCAGAATTTGTGTTTGTGTGTGTGTGTGCGTTACATCACTCTCACTGTCTCCATCTCACTCCCATCCTGTTAAAGGAGGGGGAAGAAGGAGGGGGAGGAGGGGGGGAAGGATGGAGAGAGAGGGGGGGGGAATATACCCATGACGTCACATCTGTATCGTAACGTCACACTTCCTACGTCACAGAAACCAAGGACGTTACGTGGGAAACTAACCAACAACTCCGTGACGTCACCGAAGTTCCGGGTGTAAGAGGGGGGAGGGGGGAGGTGGGTTGGGGGGAGGGGGGGATAGGTGGGGAAATTAACACGTCATTCTACTAGTAGTCATTTGTCAGTCAGTCATTTGTCAGTCAGTCATTTGTCAGTCAGTCATTTGTCAGTCAGTCATTTGTCAGTCAGTCATTTGTCAGTCAGTCATTTGTCAGTCAGTCATTTGTCAGTCAGTCATTTGTCAGTCAGTCAACCTATTATCCTTATTTCACAACCCCGAAGGGGGAGGTGTATTGTTTTCGGTGCCGGATATTTATTTATTTATCTGTTCGTGTGTTTGTTTATGGTCTAGTATCCACAGGTTTAGCCGTATGATGTTCAATTTTTTTCTATTGATAGATATTCATCATAAAACAAAATGATTAACTTTTGGGCAAAATCGGTCTAAGGTCAAGGTCACAAAAACAATAAAGATAGCAAAGGGCGAGTGGTGGCTGTTGTGGCGGAAATGATCTTTATTAAGGGGCGGGGTTGCCATCGAATGAGGTCAATTTGAGTCAAGAATGCGTTTCCATCTCTCTCTCTCTCTTTCTCTCCATTAATTTTCTTCTGAACGTATAATATAATATCTCTTCAATCATCTCTATCTCATTATATACAAAGGTCACCTCCTCATAAGTGTCCAGTGTGGTACTTGTGACAATATGTGTTTCTGTGTGTGTGTGTGTGTGTGTTTCTGTGTGTGTGTGTGTGTTTCTGTGTGTGTTTGTGTGTGTGTGTCCTCATAATATCCCGTTAAGGACCCTGTGATAGTGTGTGAGAATTGGAGGCTTCTGATTCCTCCTGACTATACCACAAAACATATAGCTCCTCTCCATATAGGTGTGTGTGTGTGTGTTTTGTGGCAATATAGAAGCACTCGTATACCTCCATTTTTCTGACTACATCACACACGCACAGGGAATTAATATATATATATATATATATATATATATATATATATATATATATATATATATATATATATATATATATATATATATATATATATATATATATATATATATATATATAGACTGTGTTTGTGTGTGTCATGCTATACAAATTGCCATGTGACCTCCTACAGCGCCAGGAATTCCTGTGACAGTGAGGGGGGGACAGAGGACATTTTCGTCACAAAAAACACCCCACCAATTACTTGATTACACATACTTCACTTTTATCGTACGCCTGGCAACCCACTCAGTTTGTTTACATCCACGCTGCCTGGCTGCCATTGCTGGAAAGGAAAAAAGTTCGTACCATTCTTCACTATTATTATTAACATCGTTCCAACCCAACCCAACCCAACCCAACCCAACCCAACCCAACCCAACCCGACCCAACCCAACCTAAAGGGAAATGATCAGACGATAATATTAATTTTATACCGAGGTCTGTCGTTAACGTGTCTGCTTAGGAAAGTACCGCTACACACACACACACAAACACATATATAAACACACACACACACACACACATTAACACACACATCCAAAAAAACAAAACAAACACAGCCATAACCACACACAAAACCACAACCAAAAGAAAAAACACAAAACCACAGATACACACACACACACACACACACACACACACACACACGAAACCACACACACACACACACACGGCGCCACTACCACTCTTATCTCTCGTGTCATCAATCACTTCTTAAATGTCCTGAACTATTATTAAATATTATGACTCATATCCGCGTTCTAGTCTCCAGTTTTTTTTATTTTCAATTTCTGCATCGCTTAATTTTTTTTTTTTTTTTTTTTTTTACCGCTATAAATTTTAGTTATTGACTCTTTAATAATGAGTACGGTATTTTTTTATTTTTTTTTAATGTATCATGTCTACTCATATATTTTTTTTTTTTGGGGGGGGGGGTTAAGTTGTAGCTCCAAAAAACTAAATTATGTTGAATATTTACGAAAATGTCCTATACCGCATTTGGCATTTGTACACTTGGACAAATTAAAAATGAAATGATCATGTTTTTGTCTTTTTTATATGGCAACATTTGGTAGTTGTAACTTTTTTTCTTTTTATTTTCTTTTTTTTTATGAATGTATGAATGAAATTTAAGGTGGAACGTGATTGGCTGAGCTTTGTTTGGTTAAGATACACACACACGCACACGCACGCACGCGCACGCACACACACACACACACACACACACACACACACACACACACACACACAGGTTTAGACAAGTTCATCACACGTCTGTAGTAACTTATGAGTAATGTATTCAAATATAATCAGAAGCACATAAGTTACTGTAAAAAAAAAAAAAAAAAAAAAAAAAAATACGTCTAATATATTATAGTTTACTTATTTATTTATTTATTTATCGACGTGGGAAAGTTCTCTTGAAAGTTGTTAATAAAAGTGTTTGTTGGTATTTAAATCTGGAGCACATGATTCCTCCAAATTATTTCCAAGCAACGGACAGACAGACATTATTATTTTTATTTTTTTCATGTGGTCCTGTTGTTTCCTGGCATACTTTGAGGAATCAAGGCACTCCAATGTACCAAAAGTGAATAATATTATCCACTTAACATTGGAGTGCCTTGATTCCTCCAAAGTATGCCAGGAAACAACAGGACCAGAGGGGGAAAAAAATAATGGTGTTCTGTTGCTTGGAATAGTTTGGAGGATTCAGTTGCTCCAGATTTACCAACACAAAAGAGGAGGAGGAGGAAAAGGAGGAAGAAAAGGAGGAGGAGGAGGAGGTGGAGATAGAGGAGGAGGAGGAGAAGGAAGAGAAAGAGGAGGAGGAGGAGGAGAAGGAAGAGAAAGAGGAGGAGGAGGAGGAGGAGAAGGAGGAAGAGAAAGAGGAGGAGGAGGAGGAAAAGAGGAAGATGTTACTGTCGTTTTATACATACATACATACATACATACATACATACATAGAGAGAAGTGAGAAGTTGAGGATTATTGGGAGAAAATAAAATAAGAAAAAAAAAACAAAGAAGGAAGAGAAAGAGGAGGAGGAGGAAGACAAAGAGGAGGAGGAAGAGAAAAAGGAGGAGGAGGAGGAAGAGAAAGAGGAGAAGGAGGAGGAAGAGGAGGAGGAGAAGGAGGAGGAGAAGGAGGAAGAGAAAGAGGAGGAGGAGGAGGAGGAGAAGGAGGAAGAAGGAAGGAGGAAGAGGAAGAGGGAAGAGGAGAAGGAGGAAGAGGAAGAGGAAAAGGAAAAGGAAAAGGAGAAGGAGAGGAAGAGGAGGAAAGAGGAGACTAAGAGTAAGAGGTGCTTGAGTATACGAATGGAAAGGTTAAGTGGTGAAGGAGAGAGATGGTCCAGAATTTGAGAGAGAGAGAGAGAGAGAGAGAGAGAGAGAGAGAGACACACACACACAGACACACACACACTGACAGACATGCAGCGAGAGTTACATACAGACACACACACACACACAGACACACACACACACAGACACACACACACACACACACACACAGACACACACAGACACACACACACACACACAGACACACACACACACACAGACACACACACACACACAGACACACACACACACAGAGAGAGAGAGAGAGAGAAGAGGAGAAAAAGGAAGAGAAGAATGAAAAGGTATATAATAGTATTTCGTACCCTGAATCTCAACTCAGCCCAACCCCAACCCCAACCTAACCCCACCAGGCACCACCCATAAACTTACTTATCACAGACCCCTTATGGGATATTGACCGTCTGTGTGTGTGTGTGTGTGTGTGTGTGTGTGTGTGTGTGTGTACTTTTGTGTGTGTGTGTGTGTGTGTCAAAGAATTGGGGTATTAAAAGCAGTAAATTGAATGGGGTGGGTGTTTTTTTAAGAGTGCTTGCAAGAAGAATAATTATGTACACTCGTGATACGTAATTTCTGACCAGAGGCGAACGGCAGACACACACACACACACACACACACACATACACACACACACACACACACACACACACACACACACACACACACACACACACACTCACACACACATACATACCCTACATTCGAACTCAGCCTCTATAGGTGTACTGAGTGACTGTTTGGGGGGAAATGAACAATACCAGACAATTCGAATCTTTCTGCTCCTCACACTCTGGTCAGAAATTATGTGTCACGAGTGTACAGTGTTGGTAAATCTGGAGTAACTGATTCCACCAAACTATTCCAAGCAACAACAACAGAACACCATTATATTTGTTCATCTGGTCCTGTTGTTTCCTGGCATACTTTGGAGGAATCAAGGCACTCCAATGTAACAAAAGTGTATTTATTATCCCCCTAGTAAAAATAATACTAAAAATATGTTTGCATTTGGCTTTATGTATGTATGTATGTATGTATGTATGTATGTATGTATGTATGTATGTATTGTATGTATGTATGTATGTATGTATGTATGTATGTATGTATGTATGATGTATGTATGTATGTATGTATGTATGTATGTATGTATGTATGTATGTATGTATGTATGTATGTATGTATGTATGTTTAATTCAATCTTTCATACACACCTGAAAATAATTTAGCTAATCCTTGCCTGAACAGAAACGACAAATATACGAACCTCTTTATGGGTCAAATTTTTTTGTGTTTTGTGTTAGTGAGTTTCATGAATAAATTACCCCTCCATCACGAAGGACAAATACAAATATGAATATAATAAACTTTTGTAAACAGAATTAAGTGTGCAAGGAGATATTTTATTATTTACTTCATTCGTATATAGATTTCGCCAATAGATAATATTCGCAAATATATAAGTATACATGGATTTTGATTATTCAGACTGGAGAATAAAATACCGATGATTTACGTGTTATTTTGTCACTAAATTGATGTAATTATTAACTTTAGAGAGAGATAATATTCATATAAATCTGTGTTATTTATTATGGTTATTTCGTAGTGTGGAAAGAGGAAGAGAGATGGATAGATAGATAGATAGGATAGATAGATAGAAAGATAGATAGATAGGAAGAGATAGATAGATAGGAAGAGATAGATAGATAGGATAGATAGATAGATAGTAGAGATAGATAGATAGATAGATAGATAGGAAGAGAGATAGATAGAAAGATAGATAGATAGGAAGAGATAGATAGACAAGAAGAGATAGAAGATAGACCAGAAAGACAGGAAGAGATAGATGGATAGACAGATAGGAAGAGATAGATAGATAGACAGACAGGAAGAGATAGATATACTATGCCACGAAACAAAGCTCCTTCTATATAGATGTGTGTGTGTGTGTGTGTATGATATAATGGTGGAAGAGAAGTACTTAATTGTTTGCTATTATATAACTGGTAAATATCATGGTCACTTCAGTCACGTGTTGAGAGAATATTTAGAGAAAACTTTATTGAGGTTTATGCAAATAGAG
>JAWZYT010006793.1:0-27187 GCA_034508575.1 Petrolisthes manimaculis
CACTACACCACACCCTACCAAGACCTTGTGGGTGACACTGATGACTGTATATGAAGTTGAAGCATAAAATTATCGTACATACCAAATTTATCCACACAAATTAATGTCTGAACGATAATGACTTCATCAATGAGGAACGTGTGGTGTGACCAGTCCCTTCCTCCTTCCTTCCTGATCCAGTGTGTGTGTGTGTGTGTGTGTGTGTGTGGTGTGTGTGTGAGAGAGAGAGAGAGAGAGAGAGAGAGAGAGAGAGAGAGAGAGAGAGAGAGAGAGAGAGAGAGAGAGAGAGAAGAGAGAGAGAGAGAGAGAGAGAGAGAGAGAAAGAGAGAGAGAGAGAGAGTGTGTGTGTATGTTAGAGTAATTACTGGATATCGTTCTCTTTCATGACCACAGACCGACCCTACTGACCTTCACACCTCACTAACAAAAAAAAACACAACTTTCCGGCTTGTTCTCACCTTGGGGTTTGTCCTATGTAAGCTGAATCTATCCTACCCTCCCCTCTTCTTCATTTCTTCCCTTCAACTGAGTAGGAGTTCGACTTGTTATTCCTTGTCTAATTTGTTTACTTGTCCTCTTTCTTCATTTTCCTTAACTCCTTTTTTTCTGGTCAATGTTATTACTATATTTTCTCAGCGACAAAAATACAGGTTCGCTCTGAATTACACACACACACACACACACACACACATCAGGATTGAGACTGTGGATAATATTTTCACCTGCTATATATATGCTAAGGGTCATTATCGGGACTGTTAGGTAAAAGAGTGTTAGGCCCAAAAAGGATCAGACACAATTTTTTCTCCTGGTTTATTAAGACCTCAAAATATGGCCCTTAATTTTCCACATCAGCAGAGAAGCTCCATGTTTTCTGTGTGTGTGTGTGTGTGTGTGTGTGTGTGTGTGTGTGTGTGTGTGTGTGTGTGTGTGTGTGTGTGTGTGTGTGTGTGTGTGTGTGTGTGTGTGTGTGTGTGTGTGTGTGTGTGTGTGTGTGTGTGTGTGTGTGTGTGTGTGTGTCATGTCCTCCTTCTTTACATCAAGCATTAGATCCCTTATTTACTCTGGAATCCACCCTATCCCATTATATCTTGTATTTTTCTCTTTGTTTCCCCTTTTCTCTTCTTTTCAAGCCACTCTCCTTTCCTTCTCTAACCTCTCATCTCATCTCATCTCCTTTCCTCTCCTTCACTCATCATTGCCAGCCTCATTCTCTCCACCCTCCCTATATACCTTCTCATTTCCTCCTCTCCTCCTCACCACCACCACCCATCTCATCTCATCCTCTCACCTCTCCTTCACTCACCATTACCATTACCATTCTCCCGATCCTCCCTCCTGTTTCATTTTCCCTTCCTTTTCTACTTCTTTCTTGTGTTACCTTTCCACCTTCCTAGCATCTCCTTTATCCTTCATTCCTACACCACCTACACCACCTCCTTTATTTATTCTTCATTCCTACACCTTTCCTTGTATTTCATCTCGTCCTCACATCAGTAATCATAACTATTTTTCTCTTGCTGTCTGTTCATCGTCACATACACCCTCTCTAACTTTGACTCTCTCCTAACCTCACTCCCATCTAGGTACTCTTTTTGTTTTACGTTCCTCTTTTCCTTTCTTTTTATCATAAACGTGTGTGTGTGGTATGATTTATGTTTATCAATACAAATTCTTTTGCCGTTCTTTCTTTGTCATTTCAGGGTCTTATTTTATTATATCTTCCTCTCTCCATCATCTCAGTCACTCTTCCCTCCTCCATCTCACTTCGGTAACATCTTCCTCAATTCTAAGCTTTCCAACTCCCCCTGTTCCTTACAACTCCTCCTCTCCACCACTACCATACATATTTTTCTTCCCTAGCCTCCAAACTCCCCTTGTCCCTTACTACTCCTCCTCTCCCCTCCACCACTACCATACATATTTTTCTCCCCTCATCATAGTCCCCTTTCCCCTCAGGCGTCTTTGTAATGCCACTTGTCCTCGTGTAGCCCTCACATTCTCCCCTCCCCTCCATCCATTCACCCTCAGTATCCCCTCACTCACTCATAATCTCACTCATTTTATCTCCTTCCCTCAATCTGATAAGGTGTAGTGAAACGGTGAGTATGAGTGTGTGTGTGTGTGTGTCTGTGTGTGTGTGTGTGAGTGTGTGTGTGTGTGTGTGAGAGAGAGAGAGAGAGAGAGAGAGAGAGAGAGAGAGAGAGAGAGAGAGAGAGAGAGAGAGAGAGAGAGAGAGAGAGAGAGAGAGAGAGAGAGAGAGAGAGTGTGTGTGTGTGTGTGTAGTATCATTGGCCATCATTAGCGTGAAGGATACTCCCGATCACAGTACCCGTGCACACACACACACACACACACACACCATTCCTCGCCTCCTTTTGTTGTTCTCTTGCTTCTCCTTTCTCCTCCACCTCCCCTTCTCTATCCATTTCTTTGTATTCCATCGTCTTTTCTTCTTTCTCCACCTCCCCTTCTGTATCCATTTATTTATCCTCCTCCTCCTCCTCCACCTCCTCCTCCTCCTCCTCCTCCTCCTCCTCCTCCTCCACCACCTTCAATTTCGACTTGTTATCTTATTTATTCCTTGTCTAAATTTTTTACTTGTCTTTTACATTTTCCTTAACTTCTTTTACTTCTCCTGGTCAATGTTATTACTATATTTTCTTCAGCGATAAAAATACAGGTTCGCTCTCTGAATTACACACACACACACACACACACACACACACACACACACACACACACACACACACACACACACACACACGCACGCACACACACACATATTCACGCCCACCCTAAGCCGAGTGACGAATTTAGTGCATCATAAACTGGGCCATAACAATACAAGCAATAGCAGTGTTTTTGCAGCGGGTACATACATACATACATACATACATACATACAGCCCCATAAAGAGATGATGTATACGGGGCTCCAGGGATGATAACACATATAAACAACATACACCCCACAGCACACTTATGTACGTACAGACGAGGGCACACATATGTAAGCACAGGCTGCCGCATGCACATATATGAAGGCAGAGACGGGCACACACATACATACATACACTAACATAATATACATATAAACAATCATTACATATACGAGGTCACAAGGATGATTATATACACACGAAGAGGTCACATGTATGTATGTATGTATGTATTTATGCACAGTACAATAACACACACACACACACACACAAAAAGAGGCCGAGGTGAAACAGCATTAGACAGAAATAGAACAAGAAACAGTTTGGGAGAATGAACAGACAAAGGGAACAGAAGGAAGAGGAAGATGAGGAGGAAGAGAAAAGAGAAACGAAAGCAAGAAAGGGAAGATAATATTAATTAAAACCCTGGTGCCAAATAAAAATAAAGGGGTAAAAGAAATGGTAACTGATAAAATATACTACACAAGTTTATGAACAAGGAAACGAAGGGAGGAAAGGAAAAGAGGAAGGAAAATGAAGAAAGGAAAAGAGGATAGGAAAAGAAAGAAAGGAAAAGAGGAAAGGAAAAGAGGAAAGAAAAAGAAGGGAAAAGAAAGGAAGAAAGGAAGGGAAAGGAAGAAAGGAAGGAAGGGAAAAGAAGAAAGGAAGGGAAAGGAAGAAAAGAAGGAAGGAAGGGAAAGGAAGAAAGGAAGAGAAGGGAAAGAAAGAAAAGAAGGAAGGAAGGGAAAGGAAGAAAGGAAGGGAAAGATAGGAAGGAAGGAAAAGAAACTAGGAGAGGTTTTGGATCAAAGAAAAATGAGAGGGAGAGTGGGCGGGAGTAAAGAGAGGAGAGGTGAGGAGAGGAGAGAAGTAGAAGGTGAAGAAGAGACAGCCAGAAAGAAGAGAATGGGGAGCAGAGGAGCAAAGGCGAGCGAGTGAGGTTGTGAGGAAAGGAGAAAGGAGTGGGAGGGCAGGACTAAAGAAAAGAGAAGTAAGTCAAAACAACAGGAGGAGGAGAAGGAAGGAGATGAAAGTTAGAAGACGGGAATAAGAAAGAAAGTGCCGGAAGGAGAGAGAAAACACAGGAGGAGGAGGAGGAGGAGGAGGAGGAAGAGGAGGAGGAGGGAAAAGGAGATGAAGCAATGGGTAATGTAAAAGTAAGAGGAAGGAAGGTTATCGTGGGAGGAGAAGTTTAGGGTGGCGGGGCGGCGGCGGCGGCGGCGGCGACGACGAATAAAAAAAAAATAATAATAATAATAATAATATTAATAATAATAAAAAAAAGATAATTATTAAAAAAAAAAAAAAAAATTAATACAAAAAAATATTAAAAAATATATATTATTAAAAAAACAATTAAAAAAGCTAATTATTAAAAAACGGCGGCGGCGGCGGGGCGGCGGCGGCGGCGACGACGAATAAAAAAATAATAATAATAAAAAAAATAAATAATAATAATAATAAAAAAAGTTAATTATTAGAAAAAAAAATAATTAATAAAAAAAATAATTAAAAAAAAATATATTATTAAAAAAACGATTAAAAAAACTAATTAATAAAAAACGACGGGGGATGTGGCGAGCGAAGAGAGCGGCGAGAGGGGGCCGAGCGCAGTGAGGTGCGAGCGGAGCGAGCAGCGCCGCAGGCAAAAGCACCCACGGCGTAGCCGTGGTGGGCGAAGCCCAGTGCTTGTAATTGTAATAACAGCAGAAACTTATAATCCATAAGAAAAAAAAAAGGGGGGGGGAGCAAGGGAGGAGTAGAAAAGAGATCAAACAGAACGCTGGAGAGAGAGAGAGAGAGAGAGAGAGAGAGAGAGAGAGAGTATCAGATGGAGAAAGTGAGGGAAAAGGAAGAGAAAACGTAGGGAAAAGGAGGGAGCAAGAGGGAGAGAGAGAGAGGGAAAAGGAACTACTAAAAACCGCGATAGAGAGAGAGGAAAGTTAAGATGGACTAGAGGAAAGGGAAGGAAGATAGATGAAAGGAGATGAAGGCCGAATGAATGAAAGTAAAGGAAGGACGAATGAAGAGGGAGGGAAAAGAAGTGAGGGGAGTATGGAAGAAGGAAAAGGGTGAAGGAAAGGGTGGAAGGAAGGAGAGTAAGACGATAATAAAACAAGAGGAAGGAAAAGAGGATGTATGAAAGGAGAGGATGAGAGTAGGAAGAGAGGAAGGAATGAAGGACGGATGAAAGAGGCTGAACGAAGGAAAGGGAAAGACATGGAGGACGAATGAGAAAATTGGATGAATGAAGAAAGAGAGGAAGAAAGGGAGGATGGATGAATAAAGGTTGGAAGGAAAAGAACGAATGAAAAGATGGTGTTGATGTCAGGGATGAAGACACACACAAACACACACACACCCACACAGACAGACAGAAGGCAAACCAAGATAAGGAAGATTACAGAGAAAGGAAAGGGGATTTGGACGAGGACAAGACATGACGCTGAAACAGAGGGTCAGATGAGAGAGATTGAGAGGAGAAAAGAAGAAGGGAATTAAAAGATAAAAAGAAGGAGGAATAAAGGATGAAAGAATCCACCAGTAAGATAAAGACAAAGGTGTAATAGAAAAGGAGACAGATATAAGAAATTAAGAAAATAAAATTAAATGTATATCCAATGAAAGAACGAACTAATACAAAAAGATTTATAATAAAGTAGGACAGAAGGAGAAGTCAAGGAACCTGGCGTTAGGAAGAACATCTACCAGGACATAACAACCAGCCAAAACACAATGGAAAGTCGAATCCAAATAGCCAAGAACCATGTGCCTGATTGGACAGAAAACGCAGGTCGGGGCTGTTTGGAAATGATTAATTATTATCCACAAATATGGACCCCACGTGATGGGTGTGTTGTGTCATGGGTTTCCCAAGTGAGACGGGGACTGATGGACATTCCCCTAACACCCATTACCATTGTTAACAGTACCGTAGTAATATGTGTGGGAAGGATAGTGAAGATGTATAGGTAACGATGGCCTCATCCACAAAGACATCTGATTCACACCCATACGCTAATGGGTATAGTGGAGATTAATGAAAAGGAATTACGGGTCGCTTACATACGAGGCAACTTTGTACAACTTGCGGAAATACTGCAACTTATTATATGGAGAACTTTACCGTCTTGTCTTGTATTACCGACGGAACAGACGGCTGGGGAGGAGTGAAGTTTATATTATGCATCTCCGTCTTGGGATTTGTTAATTAAGTGTCATTGATAAAACTGTGATGGACAAAGTGGACCGAAAAGTGTAACAACAACTCAGAATGATGTTATCTTCCCTGTTCCTCTCATTGTCTCCTTCCTATAACCCATCCCTGTATTCTTGTAACTCTCCATTCGCATCGTTTCAGCAACTCCCCCCCCTCTCTCTCTCTGTCTGTCTGTCTGTCTCTCTCTCTCTCTCTCACGTACAGAGCAGTTCAGGAGGAGGCCTTTGACGAGCCAGGCGTGATACAAGGTGTGTGTGTGTGTGTGTGTGTGTGAGAGAGAGAGAGAGAGAGAGAGGAAATGGAAGGGCCTGAGGGAGGCAGTGGGAGCGACAGAGCTTGGCCAGGGAGTGGAAAAGTTGGTTAGGGGACGGCAAGGTCGTGTAGAGGGAAGGGAAATTACACGAGGTGGTTGGCAAGATGGGTAGAGAGATTGGTAAACCGAAGGAGAAAGAGCAAGAAAAAGAAATGAACAGACAAATCGGTGCAAAGAGAGAGAGAGAGAGAGAGAGAGAGAGAGAGAGAGAGTGGTGGGATATACTGTAGGCTTGGTAGACTGGCTCTCTTCTGTCAGAGGGCTACACACACAACTTCAAAGGGAGGGACAGAGAACAGGGATGAGGAGGAGGAGGAAAGAATGAGTAGCGAGTGAGAGAGAGAGAGAGAGAGAGCAGGTTGAGAGACTGAATAGGAGGAATGGTGAGAACAGAGAAATAGGCCTTGGGAGAGAAAGTGAAGGAATGAAGACGTGATAGTGAAAGTGAACAAGAATGCATGTGAAAGGGGACTGACTGGTGTGTGAAGGTGTGGTGGCAAGTAAATGATGATAATTGTGCCGGAGTGAAAGGAGGGAAATTGTTTGACGAGGGACAAAAGTTGGGTCTAAGTATACATAGCCAGCGAGGGTGAGGGTGAAGACTGGAGTTACATATAAGGTTAGTGAGAGTGAAAGTAAAGACACACACACACACACACATACTGTATAGAGAAATGAGAGGGTCATTCTATAAAGGGGCTGCAACTCAGTACGGCTTCCTTCCACACACACACACACACACAAACGTTTCATCAGTCCTTGATGCAATTCATTCAAAGTGCTGGTTTCATCTCTATGCAACTCTCCCATTTTTTGCTCTCGGACAGAAAGTTATAAATGCATACCGGTATATACATGCAGTTCTATTTTGAGTTTTTCTGTTTCTATTCTGAACGAGTCCATTGAGTGGTCCAAATCGAAAAATCCGTCTTTATATCCCACGGTGGCTTAAAAACAAATATAAAAACATATTACGGTGTTCAGTCTACTTCATCCATGCTCTCTCTCTCTCTCTTCCCCACCCCTCACCTCTCTCTCTTTCCCACCCCTCACCTCCCTCTATTTCCCCACCTCTCACCTCTCTCTCCCTCTCCTCTCTTTCTCTCTTTCAAACCCCTCACCTCTCTCCCTCCTTTCCTTCCTCCCTCTCCTCGGGTCTGGATGGGTCAATGTTTATATGCCCGTCGTCCCTTCAGCCCTTGGATAATAGTGAATATTTAGAGGAAGAAGTTACCTAGGTAGAGAGCTCGTTATCCTGGCCCCATAAAAGTGTGTCAGGAAGGTCAAGAAGGTGTTAGTGGTGTGAGGGGAAATTAGGTGCATGAGAGAGTGAGGCGTAATGGTCGGTGAGGTGAGGTGTTATGTCAGGTACAGTAATAATTGTGTGTGTGTGTGTGTGTGATGCAGAATGTAAGTGTGTGTGTGTGTGTGTTTGTTTGTGTGATGCAGAATGTAAGTGTGTGTGTGTGTGTGATGCAGAATGTTAAGTGTTGATGAGGTTATCTGATGAAAAAGTGATGACTGTGAAGAGGGACAACCATGTATTATTTTTTTTTCTTCTCTCAATGTGCAGAGGTGAAGGAAAATTGCGAAAAGTTGACTTCCAGTGGAAAAACATAAGAGATACCTTTGACATACTTTATGGAGACACACACGTGGAATAAAGAGTGAGGAGGAACAGTAAAAAGAATATTAGGGCAGTTGTGTAATATGAAAGAGAGCTACAGAATCGAAAAAACAAAACAAAACAAAAACATACATAAGATTTAGGTGACCTAGTTAGTGCTGAGGGAAGATGTTTGGAAATAAATAAGATGTTAAGCTAAAACGTAAATATGGAACTTGTGTAATACTATGTAACTATTGTAGTAATCTAGTGATAAGTGTCAGATGGGAAGGGGAAGGTGAAGGCAAGGTAATCATTCTGCTGCACACACATACACACACACAAACACGAAGATGAATACACACACATACATACACACACGAAGATGAATACACACACATACATACACATACATACGAAGATGAATACACACACACAACGATGAATACACACACATACATACACATACACACGAAGATGAACACACACACACACACACACAAACAGAAAAAGACTGGGAGCGACTCAGGTACCAGGGAGGCAGAGCTAAACTGAATCCACCAGACTGAAAATGTGTTTGTGTTTCTTTTAGCGCCGTGTTGCATACTTAACGAGGGGAAAGTGTTGCCGGCGGACTGAAGGCTCACACTTTTTCTCTCTTCAATGTGCCACAAAATCACAAAAAATATTACATATTCTGAGGCGTTCGTCCAAGTCCATCACATCAAATGTATTGGGTTAACTTATAGTGCTTAAGTAATCAATGGACACCATGAGTGCTTTCCTACGATAACATTTTGTAAAGTGAAATATGTAAATTATGTATATATTAATTGTTGATGAGTTGTCTACCACTGTTTCCGACTCCTGGCTGATGTCTGTGGCCTAACCCTAACTTATCTCATTTCTCGGGATAAACTTGTAGTAGACAGAGCGTGTAGGGAGTTCAAGACTCAGGCGTGTTTAGTGTGGGAGTGGAGATGCTAAGTCATTTATACTGTATTAACACCATATCATTTTGGGTGAGTGGCGAGCGTAAATGTGTTGATGCAATAATCTGGTTTTTACACGAAATCCATATTCATCACTCATTGTTTGCTGTGTCGCATGAAACAAGAAAATAATAACAAAGATATTTTTATTATTGGTGCATAAGGCTACTTTATTACTTATCGTTTGTTGTGTGTAGCGATACAATAGTTTTGTAACTGGGTAAAGGTTATTACAGTAAATGATGATTAAGTCACAGTTCTCATATACATCATGGCAATGGAAAAAGTTACAAAACAACCACTTAGGAAAGATACAATATTACTCGTCGGTATTTAAACTCTCAATCGACCCTTTTGTGTTACGAAATGCTTATTACCGGTAGTTCTAGTTATCAATACATGTCTCTGGTTTTCCATCTGAACCCAATGACTGATATGATCAAGTTTTTATAAATATATATATATATATTCTGACAAACCACAGAGTATATTATTATTATTATTATTATTATTATTATTATCATCATCATCATCTGGTACTCCACAACCCCAGTATCCCACTTGTTTCAGCCACGAGTTGCTCTGTCCACTCCTCGACTGTAAAACTGTCTATTAACACTGTCGATATCCACCTTTTTCTATGCAGTGTCACCATTAATTATATCCTGATTAACTCCACAGTTATATTCAACTAAACAATGAATAAGAGACACTCAACGTTGTTTAAAAAAAAACTTGACGATGTCAGTAAAGTATAAAGTCTGGCTGTTTTCATCCCGAATTGTGTCCTTCAGCTTCTCAGTTCCTCGACAAACACCTGCGTAAAGATCCATATGGATTTTGCTGCTCGCCCGCCTTTGTGAAGCAGAGGAGGTCCCGAGGGAGGGAATAAAAAGGTGTGTGGCGCTGCAGGTGGTGGAGGTGGACTGGGTGTGAAATGGTGGATGGACTGGGTTCGTGAGGATCGTGGGGGGTTGGAGGGGGGTTGTGGTGTGTTGCGAGTGTGGGTTGGACTATTGGAAGGTTAGTGAGAGTTAATTGGTGAGGACTGGGGTTGAGAATATTGATGAGTGAGTGGGATGGAGTGATGGAGACTGTTTCGAAGTTGTGAGGACTTTGATGGGGAGTGAGGAGGATTGGAGGTAGAGGCAAGGTTAGGTTAAAGGAAGGGTGTGTGTGAGTGAAGGTTGTAAAGCTACCGTGTTAAGGTCCGGCCCCCTGACCACTAAAAACATTCCACCATCGGCCCTTCCTTCCATTCCTCTTTCGCACACACACACACACACACACACACAACACACACACACACACACACACATCGCTTCAGAGGAAATCCTGGAAAGAAGGAAGTGCAAGGCGAGGAGAGGAAAGAATACCAATGAAAGAGAGAAGAAAGATACACGATACAACACTTAGAGGTACCCGGATCAACCAACCAACCACTTCTTCTTCATTCTCATCTTGTGTGTGTTCTGTCGTGGCTGGGCTGGCTGGTGTCTTCCTCTGGGGTCCCGGTAACGTCACAGTGACACAGATTTTTCTTCCCAGCAAGCAACTTCAACCTCCCACAGGAAGCGTCTTTGGAAGAAGGCAAGAGAAGTTTGGAACACTGTTGATACCCTTTTGCGACGCTCGAGTGTGGACAAAGCAGCACTGCACAACACACAACGCAACACTATATACCAAAAAATATATATACACCAAACACATCGCACATATGCCGCCATAACTAACTTTTCTCTCCGAGTCGAGTGTCAAATTATTTTTTTCGCGATAAACTCTGGCGCTCCACTTTCTCCTGTCCGAAATCGACACATGCTTTTAAAGTCGTAAACAATTAATGAAATGTTATCGTGTTGTATCTACATCTTTCCATTCATATTTCTCTGCTTTCTGTAGGTCATAGGTTAAAAAGGCTTCAAATATTTTTCCGAGCAAGAGTAAATAAAAGAGAACAGGCTAGTGCATAATAAAACAGTACAGAATAATAGAAAACGAAAAAAAAAAAAAAAAAACAGAACAAAAACAATAGAAACTACAACAGATTACAAAGCACAAAGGTATAACATAAAGATTGGAAAAGTGAAGGAATACATTAACAAAAAGGACAACAGAAAATAAATCATACTAAAACTATAAAGAATCAAGTAAAATAGATGACATTAAAACATCCCCCACGAGACCTCAACAACCCTATTAGCTATGATCGAGGATGAGAGAACTATATACGAGGCGGACTCTATATACTAACCAACCAAGCAGCCCGAGACTCCCTCCGTATTTCGTGAGAGGAAAACTTCTCCCAGAACTCTGATAAATGGTGGTGGGCTGTCGTCTTATCTCCTGAACAACCTATTAAAAAGCGCACCATTATCATTTCTCGTTTCAACCTCCCTCCGACGCCCGCTACACACACACACACACACACACACACACATCACGTACACATACACACACACACACACACATACACGTGTTCATGTTATTTCGAGGTGCCCACAAAATACACTACTTTTATATCACGTTAGATAAACAGGCTTATTGGGTTTTATGTTGATTTTAAAGAATAGGTAACTAACTACTTCTGAAATAAAGAGAAAATTAGGTCTGAAGGAAGGCATATAAAATGAAGGAAAATATATTATGAAGAACTGATAATGATGACTGGTCTAGGAACGAGAAAAATAAGAAAACAAACCATCAAAAAAGGAAGAAATTACACTGTGGTTGTTAAAGAAGGAGTTGGGTAGAGACAGTGTAGGGGAGAGAAGGGGGTGGGAGGGAGGGGGACTTAATGAAGGAGTGTGTTGTTAGGAGAGGCCGGGATGCTGCTGAATAGGGAGAGGAAATTGACGGGAACAACAGCTGCTGGAATCAATGGTCTGAGATGATTGTTGTGGTTCTGAGTGACTGCTGAGAACAAAAGTAAATAGTAGATGTAGTAGTAGTAGTAGTAGTAGTGGTAGTTGTAGTAGTCCCCTTACTCCTGCACCCCCCAAAGCCTGTCCCCTACTCCCGCACCAGATGTCCGTATGTATGTGCTGGAGAAAATGGACCCCCACCTCTACATGGGCAAGAAACCCATTATTATGTCCCAAAGCTAAAACCTATAATAAGTGCACAGTCGACAGGAAAATTTGTATTGGAACCACCCTTACATTGAAATTAAATATCGTTAAGGAGGTTCGAATACTTTTTTATGCCGACTGTACAGCCACAATCCAAAACCTTATTATCAACTCAACCCCCTCAATTATTATTATGAGGTGCTGCACAATCATACACGTGTTGCTGTTCTTTATTACTTATTTATTATGTTGCTGTTATTTATTTAATACGATGGAAGGAAATTGTCGGTGGATATTTGATTGTGGCTGTACATGTGTGTGTGGGAATGATAGAGAATTTCCACCACCAGGCCAGCAAAGGTATACATACATAGACAGAGGTATACATACATAGACACACACAGGTATACATAGACACACACAGGTATACATAGACACACAAAGGTATACATAGACACACAAAGGTATACATAGACAAAGGTATACATAGACAAAGGTATACATAGACACACACAGGTATACATAGACACACAAAGGTATAACATGGACCCAGGGAGGCAGGAGGACTGAACTGAACCACTGGAGACAAACAAGGCTCCATCATCCAGCCACATCCGACACTAAACAAATAACTTGGTTGATTCGATACTTCCACCACCGAGGCCTGGATTAATTGGATTGGTTGGTTGGGAGGGAGAGAGGGAGGGAGAGAGGGGGGGGGGAAGGGAGAGAGGGAGGGTGGGGGGAGGGCATCCACGACCTATATACATTCTCTCCTCCAGTAAACAACAAGGATCCAATATTTCAACCTGCCAGGAGTATCTTAGATTTCAACCAGCCAGGAGTATCTTAGATTAGTGTTTATACGTCATTGGCAACTGTTATGGTGTTAAATGATGACCACTTTACTTCTCCCCTTCTCTTCTAGGCTACTCATTACAGCACAACATCTCTAGTTATTTTCTTTTACTTTAACAAACCAGGTATAAACTAAATCGATAAATCCAAATATTTCAATACTTAAAAAATTATATACTGGATACTTCAGTTTTCAAAATACTAAAATAGTAATATAATATTAGCGCGAGTGTTTTTCCTTACAGTTACAATGTTATGTAATGTACAGATGTAGTCATATAATCGAGACATTTTTGTGTGTAACTCAATTTTTTTTATCACTTTGTCAAAAGAGTGAGATAAAAAATAGTATCGAACAATGTTATCACTTCATGCTAATATTTTTTTTCTTCATATATACAGTATTTAAATCGAACATATTTTTATCACTTCATGCTAATATTTGTTTTCATATAAATTTAAATCGAACATATTTATCACTTCATGCTAATATTTTGTTTTCATATATATCTAAATTAATTATACAGGTATGTTTATTCATTAGGCATTGGACTGGTTTCAGTGAGGTACCTGGTGGTCCGCTGGTTGGAGCCACACCCTAACAATGATGACGTTGTAATCCAGTTATCGCACTGGAAGCCCTCACGCAGAAATTTCAATCACGTCCTGCTTCTCCACTCTAGCAAAAATCGCGACACAAAAGATCCGTTTTTGTTTAGATCTTTCCCTCGGTGTATATATATAAGGTTTGGTCTCAACTCGCTGTTCTGATGTCATATTGGTCCGTGACTGAGATGAGTGCATGGTGTGGTCTGGTGGAGAGAGATTTAGCTGACTTGTAAGTGAATAAGACACCTTTACGAGTATCACAAGTATTACGAGGCAACAATACACCTGAAGGCATCTGTACACTCGCAATTCAAAATATGTATCCAGGCTTGCTTCAAATAGCCAGATCGAGTATTAAGCGAGTGCAAGCAAATATAAAACGGGATAAGTGTTGTAATTGGTTCACGAGTAAGTCAATTGCTTTGAAACTTCAACAAGACCTGGATACAAATATTGAATTACGAGTGTACATAAGGACAAATCACTCTCCTTACCAAATATAGTTCCAGGTAACACACATAAAAGTATTTTATTCGAGAGAACGAGAAAGTTGTTCCCTTTAAAGAGTAAGAATTACACTATTTTTCAACCAGAGATGGCTTTGGTTTAGTTGACTTTCATTGAGTGCTCTCACTGGCACTGTTACCAAAACATTAAAGAAAAATAGAATTGTCCATCTGCCTTTACGTGCTGAGGTTAATAATAAAACGTAATCTGTAATCTTGAGTAAGTGCTTCAGGTGCAAAAACATGCAATTGAAGAACAAAGGCATGTTACATACAGTAAGTGCAGTATGCTATTAATACATTCGATAAACACATTATAGTCACGCTAACACACCTACACACAACCTCCCTCCCTCCCTCCCTCCCTACACATACTCAAGGTCTGGACGTTGTGGCTCCAGAAAGTCGATGGGTACCACAGTCACTATATTACTCGATTGATTATTGATAGCAAGGAGTGTTGGGATTTATGGCACTAGTGATAATGCCTCTTTGAATATATAACTGTTAAATAGAAGCTATACTTTTAGTGCTATGACGTGGCTGTGAAAGGTATAGTTCTTAGTGTTTGTCTTGAGGCTATAAGATTGATGAGTGTCGTAAGGCAAGAATAATCTCTACGATAACCACACACTAGTTTGACGTGTTTAATGCCCTGTACTATTTACTGATTGTAGACAAGAATAAATGAACTGTGAGTACCGATAGATCTTCAGTACCTAACCGACTGACATAGAAGGCAGCTGTGACCCGAGGCAGAATGGGTACGATACTGGTGATGAAGTGGGTCATTGTATACATTAGCCAGGGTTGCCACACACATACATCTAACACATATATAGTCCACATAAAATACTACCTCCTGCTGACGGCTGCTGTGTTAAGGTATTATTGTGTAACATTATAATATTGGCTAACTATATGGTCTCGCTTTATTACCAGTGATCGAATTGTGTTGGCCTCAATTGTGCTAGTATTCACGACAGGGTAATGATTTGTGATTATTTTAGTACCATGAAAGAAGTAACGCGTATCGTAAATAAAATGATCTATAATTTACAAGAAGATGAAAGAAAGAAAGGAAAATAAATGAGAAGTAGAAGCCTAGCCTCCGTTTCAGTTTCAGTGTCAGTGTCAGTGGAAGTAACTGGGTCAAAACACATTCGCCTCATATTAATTAAAAGTATAGCTGTAATTTCGATGTGTGTATATAATTATTATGTGGTTAGGAAATAAGTAAGGGGGGTTGATTCATTCCAACGTTATGTTCATGATTCCTTGACAAGGATTATATTTAGATTAATGGCTTGTAGTGTATCTTCCATTGCCTTGATTTATCGAAATGATGTATACCAGAACATACTTGGCATTGCTCAATTTTTCAGCATAAACCGGGTAGGGATATGTAGCTTTAATAGTGAGGTCTTGGTTCGAAGTGTCATAAATTCAGAAAAGCAATAAAAAACACACGGCGTGTATAAAATGTGTATATCGAGTTACAACGTTTGGACCTTTTTTTGTTCCGTGTCATGCGTGTGTGTGTGTGTGTGTGTTTTCTTTTACTGTACCTTTACTTCTTTTTAATATGCACTCTTGTATAACAGTGAGTAGTAATGCATTTTGTGTACGTGTGAGTGTGTAAAATGTTCATAGAGAAAATTAGTTCTTTGAGTTTCTAATTATCCATCTTATAGTCTTCTTTCCCATCTACACATCATCATTCATTCATACTCATTTGCTTCGCCTCAACGTGTAGTCTCTTCATTCATATACACACAATTTACTGCCTCACTTACCCACCCCCATAGCTTGACGAACCATTTCCTCTCGTTGTTTCTCCCCAAACCAACCAATAATCCCTATAAATCCACCTCAAATCTTTCCCCACACACCCAATTCTTTCTGACCACCTAAAGCTTACCTCATCAACCATTTATCCTTCTTCCTTTAATTGGACACATCAGCTGAACTTTTCCTCACCTCATCCAACCTTCTCTCCTCTATCCACCACCATCATCAGCTCCACTTTTCCTCACTTCATCCAACCAACCTTCTCTCCTCTATCCACCACCATCATCCATTCGCCTCATCAACCTCCACCCTTCTTCCCTCTACCTTATTATCCGTTTGCTTCCCTTCTCCCACATCCAACGCTTCCCCCCCCTGCCCCACCTGCCCTTACGTACCCTTGGCTGGCCGTGAGGAGGAGGAGGAGTGATGGTAGTGAAAGTGGGGTAATCCTCTGAGTGGGACGGGCCAAGTTGCACTGACAAACTTTTTAGAAGGGATTGGGCTGTAACTGAGACTAATTTTGTCTTTTTTTTTTTGTCGCACACCATAAAGAAAAAGAGGAAGAAGAAGAAGAAGAAGACGAAGAAGAAGAAGATAGAAGAAATAGAAGAATTAGCTTGTGACATACGTTCTACTGTGACCTTATTTTACTTCTGTTAGTCTGTTAGTATTATGGAAATTTACTGCAAGTGAGTGAAATAAATAAGCAAGAATAAACGTTGTTGTTGTTGTTATTCCCTAACTTCATTTCTTCTGCCTTCAGCACCATGGAGTCCTTCCTATTACAGTTGTGTGAAAGAAGGAAGTAAGAAGGAAATAAGAAGGAAGTAAAAAAAAAGAAATAAGAAGGAAGTAAAAAAAAAGAAATAAGAAGGAAGTAAAAAAAGGAAGTAAGAAGAAAGTAAGAAGGAAATAAGAAGGAAATTAGAAGGAAGTAAGAAGAAAGTAAGAAGGAAATAAGAAGAAAGTAAAAAGGAAATAAGAAGGAAGTAAAAAAAGAAAGTACGAAGGAAGTAAGTGATGACAATAATATTCTGCTTTGTGACCTGATTCTACTCCTCTGGTTATTATTATTATTATTGCCTTGGGGGAGGTTTGGTGTGGCTGGCTAGGTGGCTGGGTGTGAGAAGGAATGATTTCTTGACGCAACGCAACGCTGTACTCTCTGACCTTATTTCAACCACCAGTACCCCAACACAATCGATGGGAAGGTGTGTGTGTGTGTGTGTGTGTGTGTGTGTGTGTGTGTGTGTGTGTGTGTGTATGTGTGTGTGTGTGTGACTTCTAATCAGTACACTGCATCACGCACACCTGCACCACACACACACACACACACACACACACACACACACTCACACACACACACACACACACACACACACACACACACACATCTATTCTACACACCTATCTGAACAGTCCTACTTTTCATTATTGTTGTGTGTTGACCCTGTATGTTAATTAAGGAATCACGATGTAGACGCACACACATACAATAACAAATACATTAATGATGCTGATAAAAATAGTAAAAATGATAATAATAATAATAACAATACTACTACTACCACCACTAGTACTACTACTACTACTACTACTACTATTACTACTACTACTACTAATAATAATAATAATAATAATAGCAGCGACAATAACAACAATAGCAACAACAACCAAACATAAACAAGAAACACATTGTGAACACTATCGGACAGATTAAGTACCTTTAATTATCGCCTCCCCATTAACACCAACGCAATATATAAGGTTAGAGAGAGTGAGAGAGAGTGAGAGAGAGAGATAGAGAGTCCTGCACACCTGAGAGTTCCTGGTACCCACACCTGCCACACCTGCTATTGGAAACCATGACCACTAACTCACCAGGACAATCAGGTAATGAATGAATGAATGAATGAATGAATGAATGAATGAATGGTGTGTACAGTATCACAACACATCCCTGGTCCACCTGAGTCGAAACTCGAGATCTGGAGCAGGTGGTTTCTGGACGACAACTCACTCAAAGTCTCCATCCACTCCAATGGTTCGGGCCGTAAATAAATTAATAAGTTACTCACAAAATATCCCACGCGAGGCACTCACTCCAAAATACATGACGGTGTCCTGGAGTGGGTGAGGGGCGGACGAGGAGGACATAAATTTCCCCCTTCCATCCTGTACATTATTCTCCAAGTCTCGTGGTGGCCATTAATGTGATAAATTGTTGATGCTGAGTGAATGGAATAGTGGCACCGTCCATACCAACCCGGCAATGCACGTCTAATATGTAGGACAGAGACATGGAGGAGGGCAGGGACATGGAGGACAGGGACATGGAGGAGGACAGGGACATATAGGAGGACAGGGACATGGAGGAGGACAGGGACATGGAGGAGGACAGAGACATGGAGGAGGGCAGGGACATATAGGAGGACAGGGACATGGAGGAGGATTCAAGAGACCCTGAGTCACATTATAAGACGAACGTGATGATGAAGAAAGAATGCCACTCACGACATAATCTTTACCTAATGGTCTTGTGAATAGCTCCTGTGACGGGGGAATTATGCAGACCTTTGACGGAATGGCGTGACATTTTCCCATTGACCGAAGGAGATGAGGAGGAATAATGTGATAAAGAAGACGAAACGATGAATAATTGACCAAGGGAACCAAGAGAAATGTGCGATAAAGAATAAAGCCTGGCTACATTATAACTTGGAGAGGAGTGAGACTACAACAATGAGAAACATCAAAAAGACGCGTGGATTCCTGGAACAGACACGACTTGTGGTTATGAGGACAAAACTAAAACGTGATGTGAAAAGCGAACTGATATTATAGGGAAAACTAGAAAAGTGTTAGGAGACCACAGAACTCTACCGACACTGTCTAATTATAACACTTGGCACATAAAATGTCTGTAAGTCTACGGAGAACGTCACATACATTTCACTATACTTCTTAATTAACAATAACAAATTCGCCGGTGATAAAACTAACCCGTTGCTACAGGGACGAAGAAACTATGAATTGAACTCACAGAAAGACAACAACAACAACAACACCTAATGGCATAATACACGTGTCAGCAGATTAAATTTAGGTCTATACATTATTGTTCACCGTAAACATGGTCATTTGTAACAGATGAATAATTGACGATGATAATATAGGGTGCATGTGTTCATTTATTTCCACACCAGCTGTTGCAATTTCCACCAATGCACAATAAACAAATCCCGATTTTATTAACCTTATAATATTCATCAAAGGTTCGCTCACACACAATTATTATAAAGGGTCATTCCGATAAGCTGTAGATAAATATACATCACAATAATTATGATCAAGATTAATAATATCTTTTCAATTATTACACGATACAACTATAAAGGGGAAAGGAAACGTGGACTTCAAAATAATCGTGTTCAGTCTCGGGCACAAGTCCTTTACCACACACATTTTACAAACGTAAGAATCACCACCACTACTTCCCACCTAAACATACTGCCACGTGACACCTACACCTATCAAACTCAACACTTAATGCAAGAGAAAACACACACACACACACACACACACACGAACACACACACACACACACACACACACACACACACACACACACACACACACACACACACACACACACACACACACACATACACACACACACACACACACTTGAGACGGAAATGTACTCAGGGCATTTCAATAATATATTCCTTCCTCTTCATCAGAACGAACTAGTTATAAGTGAATAATGTCCCTCCCCCCAACATACATTTACTCCTCCTTCCTCTTCATCTTGGCAGTAAAACTCAATTTGCAGTATATCTAAAATGCCGACTTCGCGAAACGCACGAAAATTTTAAGACGCTAGCTGGAGTATTTTGGAGGCATATATGCGATAAAGAGAAAAAGACTGTCAATGTATTACAACATGGGAAATCACTTGGTATTTTTCATCAAGTGTACAATACAAAGGAGGCCATCAAAGTCACAACAATATCCCTTCGTCTTTCCTTCAGCCTATGTCGTTGGGTTGCTTTTACTCTGTGTACCTGTACTATACGACACTTGGGAAACACACCAGAAGAAGGTTAGTCAGTGAGGGTACAACACCTTGACTATGTATGTATACGAATATTTATCTAATTCATAAAGTCACTGAACTATGACCGGATTAGCTTAACAAGGGTGCGAGGCTCGTTGGGGCGAGGGGGTGGGGTGGTGGTGATATTTTCTAGTATATTCAGGTCATCAGTTCTGGGACTTGGGATGGGAGCTTGTAATCCGGTGTCCCTCTCTCATGCTTCACCTGTTGGCCTACAATCATGCGTTGAACTGTTCTACGCTGCGACAGAGAGCGGCGAAACGAATGGTGGGGAAAGTTATGACGGCGATGAGATATAAAGAAGGCGAAGAGAAAGGGACAGGCCTCTGGTATGGCACGAGAGTAGACGGTGAAGTGAAAGGTTGCAAAAGATGATGGTGGAAGGGAAAACGGGAAGGAAGGAAAGGAAGTGAAGGTATGAAAAGCCTGTGGTAAGCTGCTGTGAAATAAAGGTTGGCGAAATTTATGATGGTGGGGAAAAAAAGGGGAAAAGGAAGGAAATGCGAATGGGGAAAGCCTGCAGTGCTGTACGTTGGAGAAAGTGGTTAAACGATGGGAAAAGGGGAAAGGCAAGGAATCGAAAGAATGGAAGGGAAAATACAAAAGATGAAAGTGTAAACAATAAGATTTTTATTAAGCAAATTAACGAGAAATGGGATACAATTATGAATGACAAAAAGAAAGATGAATGGGGATACACGTGGGTAAATATGAATGAGGCATTAGATGAGAAAAACGCAGAAAAGCAGCAGGAACAAAGGACCATGATCAAAGAAATGATACAGAAAGGTGAAGTTGAATAAAGAAGGGGGAAAAGGGAACATAAAAATAGAGGACGATGAAAAGGGACACACAAAGATGAGATATGGACGTGTTTGTAGAAGACGATGGTAAGGCTAAAACGTTTCGAGGGTTGAAATAAAAAGGCGAGGAAAATATAACGTTAGGTGGGAGACGAGTTATATTTATAAATACTCAATATTCAAGCCTTGAAGGTACAAACTCAGTAAAAAGAGAGAATCAATAATGCAATAGGAAACTGGGTCAGAAAAAGAAGAGGATCATAGGAAGGACGAGATGGTAGGTGAGGAATGACAGGAAGGATGGGAGTGGAGGATGTATAGGGAATGTGGTGGTAGAAAAGAGAGGTATAGAAAGTGTACAGAGATAACAGTCTAATGTATTGTACAAATAAAGTGGCAGCAAGACTAAAGAATACGTGATGAAAGAAGGGAATGTTGGTGGGGGAGAAGGAGAGTGGTGGGGACGTATACAAAAACAAGGTGTTGTTGGAGGTACAGGGAAGGTGGTAGTGAAGGCGGAGGAGTTGGTGGAGGGAAACAATGGGAGGGAGGTGGTGGGGAAGGAGGGAGGTGGTGGGGAAGGAGAGGGTGTAGGGAGGGGGAGCTACTGTAGGTGTGCGTGACAGGAAGGAAGGGATTTACTACTGGTCCCCACGTTAAGAATCACCAATACGACACACAGACAGGGGGACAGACAGCACGCTATCTTCCCTCCACCCTCACGACCCTCCCTCCACCCTCACGACCCTCCCTCCACTAAAACACTGTGACCTCCCTCCACTGCCACTGCCACACCAATACCCTCCACTCTCCCTCTCTCCTTCCACTGCCACACCACTACCCTCCACTCTCCCTGCCACTCTGCCCTCCTTCCCTCCACTGCCACACCACTACCCTACACTCTCCCTGCCACTCTGTCCTCCCTCCCTCCCTTCCACTGCCACAATAACCCCCTTCGTTCAAATGCCCCTGCCACAATACCTATCCTCACTCTACTACAACTTCCACACTGCAATACCTTCCCTCCACTTCCACTGCTACAACACCATCTTCCCTTCACTCCCACTACCACTTACCACAACACACTACACTACCTTCCCTGCTTAAACTGTCATATTAAAACACACCTTTCCACTGCTACACTCGCTTTCAGTTTGGTTCCCTAAAAATAAGACTAACATTTGGCTTTATTTACAACCTGGCTGTACCGTAGAAAAAGATAAATGTGCAAATAAAATACTCTACTGAATTAACAACACCAATATTACGTAAATACTTATAGTTCACCCACAGAGAGTTAGTTAGTTATCTTAGAACCGCCAGTGGTGTTGTCCCCATCGATAACACATTAATAGGACGATAACCTGATGTTTACGTCACGTGTTTAAATGTGTCCAAGGCAGTCGCGTGTGGCAAGATAATAACAAAACTGTCATCCTCCAATTTCTGTGTCAGTTTTACGTCACATACACGACAGAGAACCATCAAGAAGACAATGAATGCTACACGTGTTCTTTGTTGTCCCCTCACTCCCTTGGTTATCCTCACTCACCACGTGTATGGGAGAAGAGTAAGTGTGTGTGTGTGTGTGTGTGTGTGTGTGTGTGTGTGTGTGTGTGTGTGTGTGTGTGTGTGTGTGTGTGTGTGTGTGTGTGTGTGTGTGTGTGTGTGTGTGTGTGTGTGTGTGTGTGTGTGTGTGTGTGTGTGTGTGTGTGTGTGTGTGTGTGTGTGTGTGTGTGTGTGTGTGTGTGTGTGTGTGTGTGTGTGTGTGTGTGTGTGTGTGTATGTGTGTGATATATAATAATTATGTAGGCAACTCTGTATCGGTATGGAATGAAGAAAAAACAATGGCAGTGATTTAATATGACTTTACCGTTTATAAAGAAGGTTATTCGTACTGTGTAAACTGGGATAATCAATAGGTGCCCAAACGATGATTCTTTACTACATAAAACAAAGACAAGTGTTGAATAAAATATTTACTGGTTTGCCTATCGCACCTCACATTTCATTACCACGCTCAAATCTGGCATGACTTGGAGAGGTTGTAGCGGCTGGAAAAAAAAAAAAAAATAAAAAAAAAAATAAAAAAAAAATAAAGGGGGTAAAAAAAAAACCGGGGGTATTGTGACGATAAATCAATTCATAGAACTAATTTATTGGTCATGGAAGATACAAAACTATATACCGTAATAATAACAATGACACATAGTAGTGGTTGAGTTGCATGTACACTCTGCAAAAAAAATTTGGAACCACCCCTCAATTAATTTTAGAATTTTTATCACGGCACGGTTGGTACGCCTGCTAAGTCAGCCCAAGTGTAAAGTCCAACGTGTACAAAAGTGTGAATGGCCAGTGTGGATGTTATACGTGTGTACTGCATGTCTGTAGGTGACGTGGTCGGGTAGCCTATACATGGTCCAAAATGAGAGTACATAGACATCGATGACAGCACTGAATGTTACATACATCACATATTAATTATCACACCGTATCCTACCACACCTTACTGCATCAGATTGCACTAAACATATTATACCTTACAAAGCCATATCACACCACAATATACCGCACTGCCTCATACCACTATAAAACACACCATAAATTGCATCACACTACGCCACAGCAGTCTCTCTATCTTTCAACCTCTCTCTTTCTCTCTCTCTCTCTCTCTCTCTCTCTCTCTCTCTCTCTCTCTCTCACACACACACACACACACACACACACACAGACATACACACACACCACAGGAAGCAAAAATATAATTTAAATGCATGACCTACTTAATTGCATTCATGCGACTTGACCCCTTCCCTCATTACTTGTCCCACATTACGAGCACCAACCTGGGTCCCTGACAGAGGTAAAATGCTGCCTCCAAACCGCACCAGAATACAGGGAAGCTCGATTTACCTGGTTTATTTCATAGCACATGTTGGAGGAATAAAAGTCCCCAGTATGTAGACAACTTTTATGCCTTAAACATTGCGGACATAAGGACGACTTCTACCGACAACAGGACAGGTGCTGTACATACGAAGGATAAAGAAGGTAATCTAAAGTTGGGATAGGCAGTGCGGCAACTCAAAGAAGGTCGGATGGAGGGGACGAGTGGAATCTTGGAGATAGTTTGACAGTTACTGGATCGTTGAGAACTGTCTTCCTCTGGTATATATAATGGTCCAAGTATCTACAAGTCATATATAAAGGAGTGTAAGGAGGCGACATCATATTGGACGAGTGTACTTTATCTTATAGAAGTTATATTTTGTGTTTACCTATTCCTTGTGAAGTTCAATAAACATAAGCCTATATGTATACGATTTGCTCTTCCATATTCTGCCATAAACTACGACAATAGTAAGTAAAACTCTTAGATCACAGAAGTTCGAAGCTTTAAAGGATATTCAACACAAGCACGACCATCAGAATATTCACACAAAGGCAAGAAAAGACACAAACTATCATAATTTTCGTCTTCAGCGTCTCAGATCCTGCATGAGTATAAGTACCTCTTACCGTCGCTCGTTAAGCTGTGTTTAATGCGGTAATAGCCTGTGTTGACTTGTCTTTTACTGGCGTAGTTGGCACAGTAACAGGGTAAGATTTCCCTAAATATTTCTTTTCGTGCTCTCTAACTATAAATGGGAGAGGCTCATTGAATTTTCTGGTGTTTGTGAAAAGGAATGCATATATTTATATTTTGTAGAACACATCCGGTGTCGAGGTACCCACTTCTAGCATTGTCCTTTGATCTACATGGGGATAAGGTCAATTGTGATTCTATTACCTGGGTAAATACAAACTTACTAAAGTCAATATAGTGACTGTCTTTCATCTTTATCCCAAACCTGATCTGTTTCCTCTAAATTCTAGCTGGAAGGACATGAAAAATGTATGAGGGAAACGTTTATTGTCTGACTGTGTAAGGCATTATGGCATTTATACAAGGCTGCTCCTGACATTAACTCGCGGGTGGCGGTGGAGGTTATGACTCTAATTGCATTACTGGCCGCCCACCACACTGGGGGGAAAATATTATTAATTTGGGCCGGTGAACGGGACAGGTCATGAGTACTACTGTGTGGCCTACCTACTGCTACTGCTGCTGCTGCTGTTGCTGTTGTGTCCTTCCTCGGGGTGCTGTACAATACTTAAGGAAAGGAGTTATATTGTACTGGATCTCAGGGTTACAAATTCCCCCACAAATTTAACATAGGTGGTGATATTTTTTATGGCATGTTTTGAAGGAATCAATTACATCCATTACACCGAAAGTTTAAGTCATCACCACAGTAGCCTAAGCCTTTCTCTTAATAAAAATATTGATTGTTATAATAAACCTGCCATATGCTCTTATTAACGTCGAAAAAAAAAAAAAGTGAGGCTCTGACCTTTTGTGATAATGGACACAATTTTTCTTTCTCTACTTCCGCGTTTACATTCTGCCACTGTGAGCACTGATAACGGAAAAATGTATATTAGGCCAAGGTTACAATGTCACAACTCTTCCAATACAAAGAATTAAAAAAAAAAGGCAAAACTTCAAGGGACTCTCTCTGAATGTTACTGCAGCGAGACCATTTATTATTTTGTTGTTGGACGTAGCGTTGGTGTTGAGGCGAGGGTGTTGTGTAAGAAGGATGTGTGTGTGTGTGTGTGTGTGTGTGTGTGTGTGTGTGTGTGTGTGTGTGTGTGTGTGTGTGTGTGTGTGTGTGTGTGTGTGTGTGTGTGTGTGTGTGTGTGTGTGTGTGTGTGTGTGTGTGTGTGTGTGTGTGTGTGTGTGTTGAAAATTTAAACTAAACTTCTACTTCCACGGTGGTGGGTGTTGTGGTAGGGATGGTGGAGAAAGGGTAGTGTTAGTGAGGTTGGTGGTGATGGTGGTGGTGGGTGAAGGTGTGAGAAAGTAATGTGGTGGTGGTGAAGTTGTCGCAGTAGTGATGGTAGTGGTGGTGATGGTGTAGAGGAAGTATGGACGTTAAAAGAGGATTATCTGTAACAGTGGTAGTGAAGAAGGGATACCGGTAGTAGGAATCAATGTTGGTGATGGTGGTGGAGAGAGTACCCTACTGCAGTAACAATGATGGATGGTGGTGGTGGTGGAGGAGCAAGAGTAGTGGTGGTGGTGGAGGAGCAGGAGTAGTGGTGGTTGATGGAGGAGGAGTAGTGGTGGTGGAGTAGGAGTAGTAGTGGTGGTGGAGTAGCAGGAGTAGTGGTGGTGGTGGAGGAACAGGAGTAGTGGTGGAGGTGGTGGAGGTGGTGGTGGAGAAAATGGTCTGATAGTGGCAGAGGTGTTGGACCAGTGACCTCCCGTGTTGTTGCTGCTGCTGTCGTTGTTATTGTTGTTGGGGTGAATATAGGTCAGATCGATGCGCTTGGGATCGGTGAGAAACCCCTACCAGTCTGTCTGTCTGTCTGTCTGTCTGTCTGCTTGTTAGTTGGTTGGCAGCAGTGATGTAAGTACAGTATATATTGTTACGTTGTGTTGTTGTGATACTTAAATCATTACAGGGAATTTAAATGCATTGAGCTGGTGGACGATTTGTGATGATGCTTCATAATAAAAAAAAATTACACACACACACAACTCTCTCTCTCTCCACACACACACCACACACACACAGACACAAATATAAAAATGGACAAAACACTAAATTGATACACACACTCCTGTAACTCACTCACTCACTCACTCTCTCTCTCTCTCTCTCTCTCTCTCTCTCTCTCTCTCTCTCTCTCTCTCCCCTCTCTCTCTCTCTCCTCTCCTCTCTCTCTCTCTCTCTCCTCTCTCTCTCTCTCTCTCTCTCTCACACACACACACACACACACACACACACCACTAGTGAAACATGAAGAGGGACAAGAAACTCATGAGTCGACCATACCCTCCAAGATTTGTAGCTCTCCACCGCCCTGTGTTAAGGCTGTTGTATACTGTTGGTACATTGGAGTGTCTTGATTTCTCCAAAGTACGCCAGGAAACAGAATCAGACGAGAAAATATAAGGGTGGCCTGTTGCTCAGAATAGTTGGGAGGAATCAGTTGCTCCAGAAATACTAACACTGTATTAACCCCTAAATCCATCTCATTTGAATATAGGCCCTACGAGACAATTTATTACACTCCATTCTCGTTTCCTCTAATGGTACCAAACCTCTCTGACCACACAAAACTCAACGTTCTAGTATATAAAAAAAAACTGTATGCTCGACGAAGGAAACCAAAACTTAACCTAACCTAACCAAACTTAACGTAACTTAACTAAACTTAACCCAAGCTAACCTAACCATATACAGTTTATATGGTTCACACTGTACAACTCGTCTAGGTACAAAAATAATATTATCTTACCATCAC
>JAWZYT010006794.1:7500-27500 GCA_034508575.1 Petrolisthes manimaculis
AGCGATGTGAACTTTGGTAAAAAAAATTTGGGGGGGGAGAGAGGGGGGGGGGGTGAATTGGTGAGGGGAACAGTGGAAGGGGAGACTGACTGACTGACTGACTGACTGACTGACTTACTTACTTACTTACTTACTTACTTACTTACTTACTTACTTACTGACTGACTGACTGACTGACTGACTGACTGACTTACTTACTTACTTACTTACTTACTTACTTACTTACTTACTTACTTACTTACTTACTTACTTACTGACTTACTGACTTACTGACTTACTTACTTATTACTGACTTACTTACTTACTTACTGCTGAAATCAACACACCAAAATACACACGAATACCTCCTGAGGAAAATTATTACAACATACTCTATATCCATCACTTATAGATTGGTTGGTGTTCTGTTGTTGCTTGGAATAGTTTGGAGGAATCAGTTGCTCCAGATTTACCCACACAAACTAATGGTGTTCTGTTGTTGCTTGGAATAGTTTGGAGGAATCAATTACTCCAGATTTACCCACACAAACTAATGGTGTTCTGTTGTTGCTTGGAATAGTTTGGTGGAATCAATTACTCCAGATTTACCCACACAAAATAATGGTGTTCTGTTGTTGCTTGGAATAGTTTGGAGGAATCAGTTGCTCCAGATTTACCCACACAAAATTTCCCCCATAAACAACAAGTCATGATTACCAGTCTTGGAAATTAGATACCTAGTTTATATTGGGGGTGGGGGCCTCTTGATTCAGGTTGGTTTGGGGGGGTGCGGGAGTAGAGGGGACAGGCTGGAGGGGGATTAGGGGGGTGCGGGAGTAGGGAGACAGGCTGGAGGGGGATTAGGGGGGTGCGGGAGTAGGGAGACAGCCTTGGGGGGGACTGGAGGGTTGCGGGAGTAGGGAGACAGCCTTGGGGGGGATTAGGGGTGTGTGGGAGTAGAGGGGACAGGCTGAAGGGGGATTAGGGGTGTGTGGGAGTAGAGGGGACAGGCTGAAGGGGGATTAGGGGGGTGCGGGAGTAGGGAGACAGCCTTGGGGGGGACTGGAGGGGTGCGGGAGTAGGGGGACAGGCTTGGAGGAGGATTAGGGGTGTGTGGGAATAGGGGACAGGCTTGTGGGGGGGGGGGTGAAGGTGTAGGAATAGAGGGACAGGCTTGGGGTGGGTAGTAAACCTGTCCTACTCCTACAACCCCCTAAATCTCCCCCAAGCCTGTCCCCCTACTCTCTCACCCCCTCAATGCAATGGGTTGGTAGTGGAGTTCTGAAGAGATACATGTTTTAAAGAAGGAATAAACGAAATTATACAGTAGTAGTAGTAGTATAGAGATATTAAAGTCCTGTGTGTGTGTGTGTGTGTGTGTGTGTGTGTGTGTGTGTGTGTGTGTGTGTGTGTGTGTGTGTGTGTGTGTGTATAGGGATATGAAAGTCCTGTGTCTGTGTGTGTGTGTGTGTGTGTGTGTGTGTATAGGGATATGAAAGTCCTGTGTGTGTGTGTGTGTGTGTGTGTGTGTAGGGATATGAAAGTCCTGTGTGTGTGTGTATGTGTGTGACAGACAGGATGCAGGTATTCAGGGCTGACAGACATGTTGGTTGCATGAGGGGGGCGGGAAGGGAGGCCTCAGTAATGTTGTCTATACTTCCGTCCCTCCCTTCATTCATTCATTCATTCATCTCGCCGTGTATCCTTTCATTCATTCATTCATTCATCTCGCCGTGTATCCTTTCATTCATTTATTCATTCATTCATCTCGCCGTGTATCCTTTCATTCATTCATTTATTCATCTCACCGTGTATCCTTTCATTCATTCATTTATTCATCTCGCCGTGTATCCTTTCATAACTCGTGTCTATTCATTCATCTGGTTAGCACTATCCTTCACAGCCACTCACTCACTCACTCACTATCCTTCCTCACAGCCACTCACTCACTCACTCACTCACTCACTATCCTTCCTCACAGCCACTCACTCACTCACTCACTATCCTTCCTCACAGCCACTCACTCACTCACTCACTCACTATCCTTCCTCACAGCCACTCACTCACTCACTCACTATCCTTCCTCACAGCCACTCACTCACTCACTCATCTCTCTCTTCTCTTGTTACATAGCAAACCAACCACCAACTTGGGGCCCTATAGGCAACATTATCCATAGTACAGTAGTTGTGGTTTGTGTTGGTGATCGCCCGTGGTAGCCTATAGTGTATACGATGACTCTGTTTTGTGTGTGTGTATGGAGGTATTTTACGGTAACGATGTGTGTGTGTGTGTGTGTGTGTGTGTGTGTGTGTGTATGTGTGTGTGTGTGTGTGTGTGTGTGTGTGTGTGTGTGTGTAAGCCAACTACAATGGGAGCAAGATTATCCCCTTCTCTGACCCGCACCTCACCCCGACCACCAAGCAGCCTCGTGTGTGTGTGTGTGTGTGTGTGTGTGTGTGTGTGTGTGTGTGTGTGTGTTATTAGGCTCCAGGAACACATAAACAACTTGCCCCATGCCCTTACCAACCCTAACTGTGGGAAAATATAGCCGGTGTCAGGGGTAAGGTCAGGCCAGGGGGAAATATCAGGGGGTCGTTCGTATTTTTGTTCATATGGTCCTGTTTCCTGGCATACTTTGGAGGAATCAAGGCACTCCAATATACCAAACAAGAATTACCACCTTAATAGGGGTTTCTGTTTCGTTATATCATTTATTTATTGATTTATTTATTGATTTATTTATGCATGTAAACTACGAAGTGACTAAAGGTTGTTTATTTTTTCCCTTCAGGCTGAGGAGTTGAATAGGGGTTTCTGTTTTGTGATTTTATTTATTTATTTATCTATTTATGTATTTATGCATGTAAACTACGAAGTGACTAATGGTTGTTTTTTATTTTCATTTCCCTTCAGGCTGAGGAGTTGAATAGTATAGTAGGTCACGCCTTCCGCCTCGCCTACGCTGCCCACCTACAGAAGTCTGGGGCCACTGTAAGAGATGTGATACCCACCCACGCCCACGGCACCACACCCCCACTCCCTCACACACTCGCCCACCCGCACACACACCACCACGCTCACACACACTCACATTCCCACTCACACTCGCCTTCTCCTTCCGGGACCCCAATACACTCACACTCACACACACACTCACACACTCACCCGAAATCTTGTGACCACAGTTTCTCCTCTTCACCTGTATTGGTATGTATGTACAGTTGGTTTATGTGTACAATTGGCCACAGGAATTCTTACACAGGCTATAATACTATGGAAAGAGAGGTGAGTCATTATTGTGGAAGTACTGCAATGAATGATTAAAACAAGTGACTCTCATTACCAAAACAACAAACATAATAATATTGTATTGCAGTCAAGTAATCTTACATTATAAAACAACAAACCTAATAATAATGTTGTAATGCAGTTAAGTAGTCTTGCATTATATGTTGCAAACCCTTGTAAACAAACAACAACAGCGTGTGTACGAATTTTTGTGGTCAATAGTACAGTACTGTACAGTCGGCGGCAATAGTTTTGTCGCCTCACTTGCTTCACCGAGGCACGCGATGTTCATAGACTCGAGATTATTAGGTGTAGAAAACGTGTGTATTTTTCGAGTCCATGAACACTGCCCGTCTCGGTGAAGCAGGTTTGGCGAGTTAAATGGCGACAGGACTTATGCCGCCGACTGTACCTTGTAACTTTAAAGGGGATATGAAGTTGTCATTGAAGTTAAAAAAAAAGACAAAAGGGAATCAAAGTAGTTATGAAGGTCCACTATTCAAACATAATTATTATATTTACAGTGATTTTAAGTAGAAGTGATTAGGGATGAATGTTGTAATTTGGTATGTCCTAATTAAGTAGACTATATTGCCACAGAGTTATAGAAAATATTGGTATTAAGAAATTTGCAAGTACAGTACTATATTGTTGAATATTGTCAGGACTGTTAGTTAATAATTATGTGATGTGTTTTGTGGTCCACATTTTAGGACTAGGGTTGCAAACATTGTATTACCTTCTCTTTAAGACCGTGTTACCATCATTGCAGGCCGCCGCAGCATCCCGCGATTCTAGTCCGAGCCCCAAGATGCGTACCCCCGGCAGCCCCGCCTTGGTGACCCTTCAGAAGCCTTCCTCCCTGCCTGGTCTACACACACACCCAGAACACACCTCCACACCACACTCCCCAGACAGTGAGAACAGCAACAGGTGAGCATCAACCACTACACTGTCATTGTTTCTGAGTTATATATACTGTACCTGTACCTGTAAGTAAGAGGGGAATGATAAGTGAGTGAGCACATTCATTCATTGTCTAAAACAGAAACATTTTTATGTTATAGCTGGAAGTAGAAGGGAAAAATAACTCTAAGTACATACATAAAGAATATCAATATCTAGAACAGAAATATATATATGTTTAACTTTAGCCTTTGTGTCAGGCTAATACAAAAGAACATGATACAAATAATTATTACTTCCTCTTCAGAAAGAATTCTATTGCAACAAATGCAAAATGCACAACTTACCCACAAAAGAATCTCTCATTAAGCTTTCTGTATGATTGAGTCTGGTATGAAATACATGTATGCCATTTCTCTATGCTATTAAATACATGTATCCCATTTCTCTCTATCAGCCCTTCAGAGCTCAACAGTTCCAAGAGACTGACGGACAAGCCGCCACTCATCAAGAAGTTGAGTGTAACACTAGAGTCTGCACTCAACCCCGATGAAGAACTCCACCCCCTAGTCAGTTCGTCCTCCTCCTCACCTTCACCACCCTGCCACACTACCACTACTACCACCACCACTACTGGCTCCTCCTCCACCACTAGTACAGCAATGGTTGGCTATGTTAATGACAAGGCCAGCGATTCTTCCGTTAACAGTGTTCTCTCAGCGGATGCATCGGACAACCAACAAGACAGCGACAATAAATGGTTTGTATAGCAACAATATATAATGTTTTGCTATATTGTATCACAACACACTTTCATTTTGTTTAGCATTTAATTACCATATCTCAATATTAAGCTTTCTGTGAATGCCTGGTAAAATTCTCTATAACTTTATCAAAGAGAGTTTGGAAAAGAGAAGTGAGTGAGTTATGAGACATATTAGTATTATATTCCATTTAACGTATGCTTCATAAAGGCAGATGAGTTTAGTATTTCAGGTCAAATATTTGATCACCTGTGGCTCATGTGTGCTGAATAAAATTTGCAAATAGTGGTCACACACACAAGCACAATCTGTTTTTGTGTTAGTGGATTGGAAGGTCTGTAATGCCACCAAACAAATTCCTCATTAAAGTAACATTAAGGTAATCTGTTTCCTGGTGGTATAGTTTAGAGTATTGAGAGATCTTCCAATTCACCAACAACACATTAAACTAAATTGCATGCATATTATAGCTTACTTAACCAGTTTATATTTTACCTTCCCCAGCCGTCTCTCAGATGAGGTGAAACTGAAGCGCATCTCCCAGATCTCTGTGAGTTCTAGTGCATCTTCAGGAGTTGTTGGTCTTGATGTGTCCACGTCCAGTACTCGGTCAGCGTCGCCTCCACCGTTACCAGAGCGGTCGGACTCACTCACACCGCCTGAAGAACCACACCTCAAAACTGCTGCTTGGTTCCAGGCCGGCATTCCAAGGTAGGAAGGAGCTTTTAACCGGAAACACACACGTTATTATATATTAGACTTTGATCTTTTGAATCATGATGTTTACCTATTATATATAGTACCATACTTATTTATATGAATCATGATGCCTACCTATTACTGTACAGTACTTATTTACAGTATATGAATCATGATGCTTACCTATTACAGTACTTATTTACAGTATATGAATCATGATGCTTACCTATTACAGTACTTATTTACAGTATATGAATCATGATGCTTACCTATTATAGTACTTATTATGAAGTATGATGCCTACCACCAAGAATAATAAAAAATGTCCTATACTGTATTACAAATCTGGTGTCTCTCCCAACAACAGAGAAATAGCACTGGAGGTTCTGAGTCATGAACCCGTGGGAGCGTTCATGGTGCGAGAGTCAACCAGTAAACCAGGCTGCTACGCCCTCAGTCTTAGGGTACCAAGAGATTTCACAGTGTCCGGCATCGCTCACTACCTAATTGTTAAGACAAATAAGGGCTACAAGATAAAGGTATTGACATTATCCACCCAGGAACAGGAGGAGAATTTTCTTTTTCTGGATTCTCTTCCTTCCAGTTTCTCCTCCTCTTCTAGTTTTCTCCTCTTCCAGTTTCTCCTCCTCTTCCAGTTTCTCCTCCTCTTCCAGTTTCTCCTCCTCTTCTAGTTTTCTCCTCTTCCAGTTTCTTCTTGTTTCTTCTTCCTCTTCTAGTTTCTTCTTTTTTTAGTTTCCTCTTCTAGTTTCTTCTTCTTTTAGTTTCCTCTTCTAGTTTCTTCTTCTTTTAGTTTCCTCTTCTAGTTTCTTCTTCTTTTAGTTTCTTCCTTTTTTTACAGATAACACCTGCCAGAACATTTCCTCATCAATCAGTATGTTTTCTCATCAGCATAATTATTTCAGGTTCTATTTTTATTTTTCATCAGGGCTTTATACAGAATAGTAACACTGATTAGCTATTAAATCTTCACTTCACTACTGTACACTGATAGCTTTTAATTTTCTCCCAGGGATTCACAATGGAGTTACACACACACACACACACACACATTGGTTACATCTTACTTTTTCATATGTATTTACAACCTTCAACACACTGATAGCTCTTTTTATTTTGTATTATTTTTCTATAGGGATTTATAAGAGTTTATACACACTAATAGCTCTTTACTGTATATATTTGATTTACGAAGGAGTTAACACGCTTATCATCTCTTAATTTTCTCAGGGATTTACAAAGGAGTTAACACACTTATCATCTCTTAATTTTCTCAGGGATTTACAAAGGAGTTACACACACCAACAGCATTTTTTTATTTTCATAGAGATTTTCGAATTAATTAGTTAACACACCCATGTGCTCTTAATTTTTCACTTCATTACAAACTTCAACACACTGATAATTCTTTCTTTTTTTCCACAGGGCTTTACGAAGGAGTTCAACACACTGACGGCCCTCATCACGCACCACTCCGTCATGCCCGAGCTGTTGCCGTGCCCTCTGTCCCTGAGTCGATACAACCCCACCTTCACCTCCGACGACCAGACCAGGAATGACACCAATGACGACGACCCAGACTACAACACGCTATCAGATTTCCGAAAGATGATGGCTGACCTCAATGTGTAGTAGGAACGCACTCTTGATAATTCTTACATAAAAAAATAACACCAAGCTATATCAGACTTACAAAGATATTTTATCTGAACATGTCGTAGGGACGTATATAACACAGTACGTACGAGCCTTGATAATTCTTACATAAAACGGAAACACGACGCTGTGTCAAACTTACGAAAGATTATACTGTGTATCTGAACGTGTTATAGGGACGCATAGAACATATTAAGAGCCTTGATCATTTTTACACACATGAAACATTTTAATTACTTTTAAAATTTTATGTTATAGGCAAACTGGCTTCTGACTGATTCAGTCTCTCGACGTGGGAGTTTTGGAATCTTGGAGAACTTTGTAAATTTCATGATATAAAATTTAGCCAACTGTTTGAATATGCAGCACAGATTTCTATGGTTGAGAACTGTTTGCAATATTTTCCTTGTTTATGACGTGTGGATTGTCACTGATATATTGTCCTTTTCTGCTCAAACTTACTGTGCGTTGTATGTTTTAATTCAATATCTTTGTTTATCCATAACTAAGGTCAACACATACAGTAAATGCAGTACTGTGTGTTTTTACAGAAATTATATGTACAGTACTGCTTTTAAAATAAATACGAATGTTAACAATATATATATATATCTATATGCATATTATATTTTGTTAGCTTAGTTGATTTTGACAAAAGGTGAAGTATTATAGCATTGTGAAATATAAAAACAGAATTATGCATGAATTGTAATATTACTGAAAAGAAGATAATATATGACCCTATTATTCCCCAATTAAAACACACTTACTTCACATACAACTTTCAGTAACTTACACTAATGTATTGTATTTTCCTTAGCATGAGAAAATAACATAGTACAGTAGTGTGTTGCATCACAAAAAATTGACTTTGGAGTTTGGATCATCAGTATAGATATATATTATACACCTTAAACAATCAATGCCAGTAAAGTACTTTTATGTTAAAGTTGAGGATACAAATTTAGAAACAAAACTATTCATACACTGCCAACATTTAGACTGGAATTATTTAGTGTGATGAAACGTGCACTGCATTTATTAGCAAAGCTTCCTTGATTGGCTTTGTACTATATGTTCAATAAAATGTTTTAAGAATTGCCAGAATTAATTGATAATGCCAAGTATTAAAGGCAGATTACACTTATTATAAACTCACATTTCTAATTACAGAAGTCCAGATGTTATTAGTAAAGAATCTAAGCTACCATTAACAGTATATACTCTGTGTATAAATCATATTAGTAAAGAATAACATGCACTACATTACAACTAAAGTAATACAGTACTGTACTGACAGAAAAACCCACCTCAATTAAAATTCAAGTCTTAGGGTGAGGAGGGATTTGCAGTAAGTTTACAAAATGGAAAGATGAAAGGAAAGATAGCTATTTACACCATACAGACTCTTGTTATAAATACAGTACAGAGGGAAGAATATTATGGCACATTATCAGGTGATGTATGGATCTGAATTAAAATAAAGATTATGGTACAGTGAGTGAAGCAAATTGATGCAAATTCCAAAACAGTATTTTCTTAAACCACTTCAATGGTGGTAAACTAAATATCCTCTAAACTGAACACTTTCCTGCATATGTGAAAGAAATATTTACCATCCCTTTCTCTTATGGGGACCATGATGATGTCAGAAAATTGAAAGTAAACGAGTCCTTCAAATATTACTACGAAACACCACCAATATCGAAGGAGCTTATTTTGTGACCTATTCAGGGGGAATCTGAAGACTCCAATTCTCGTACACGATCACAGGGTCCTTAAACAATAAATCACTAGACAGAAAAATAGTTTTAGTGTTACTTACACGTGTGATTCCGTTAGTGAAGAAACGTTTCTCAAATACAGTAGCTTAAATCATGGGTATGTTTTGTTTCATGTGTCAGTTCCCATTTTACATGTGTTTATTTCTTTGTACCAAATGCCCTATATGACCAGGTATTACAGTAGTTTTTGTATCTTTGATTTGAAATGGTAACTTCAGTACATATTATTTGTAAATGTTCAGTTACTATTAGGACATTTATTAACCTTTCATGATTCTGTTTGTATGCAGAGAGATATGTAAAGGTTTTGTGTTGTCAACTCTAAGCTATCTTCCATTATCTTCTGCAACATTATACATTCAATTCATATTGTATCAATATAGCAAACTGTTTTATATGAAAGTATTGATGTATGGTTTTAGTATTGCAGTGTACAAAAGTGTATTTTACATGTAATTGAAATACTATATTGACACAGCATTTTATACTAGTATGTGTTGAAAGAGAGATTACAAATTAAGAAAAGAAAATCTTATAAAAAGCAACAGAAAACATGTGGATGTGAAATGTTCCCCCTTGCAAATGTAAACACCAGTACAGTAGTTTGTGAAATGTACAGTGTTACCTCAAGACAGTGATGCTGTTCTCTCATATTCTGTGACTGGATAAACGGCTTCTTTTCAGCACCTTCCAAAGAGTGTAGAGTTTATCTCCTATGAGCTTTATTGTGATATCAGTAACTTGTGACAAGAGTACAGTAGTGTGTAGTGAAGTGGACCTTGCTGACTGCTGGATGTGCCCTATTTACCTACAGCAGTGTGTGGGAAAAGTTACTGAACTGACTACAGGTGTGTGTGTGTGTTAGAGTTTGTGTGTGTGTGTGTGTGTACAGGGTGTGGATGAAGAAGTGAAGTCCCAGAGATGACTATACAAAGCTTAGGCCAATATGTAATACCTATGATGTTGGAAGTCATTTCATGTGATATGTATGTATATTTTATACAGTTGTATCAATTGATATAGAGTATGAATCCCCCCCCCCCCACTTTTTTTTCTATTATAATGTCAAAGCCGAGTCTAAACTCCATAGATACAGCTGTAGCCATGAAACTCTGTCTTTAATTTATATGAACTGTATCTATCTGTATTAGTTTGACCTACCCAAAACAAAACAGAACTGCAGTGTAGCTATTGCCTCATTGCACTATTATATAACTGGAATTGAACATAATATAATTTAAGAGACCCTGTGATGTAGTCAGAAAATTAAGAGGTAAAGGAGTCCTTCAAATAGTGCCACAAAACACCTCCTGTATTTGGAAGGAGCGTGTTTTGTGGCAGAGTCAGGAGAAATTGGAGGCCTTCAAGTTTGACACACAATCACAGGGTCCTTAAAGTCTGCAACTCTAAATATCTAAAGAGAAGTTTTATTCAAGCACTGTGTTATTAATGCAAAGCTAAAAGCACTTTGAGTTCAATAAGGGTACACAGTAGTGCATTGTTGGTAAATCTGTATGAGATCTCCAAATTATTCCAAGCATCAGGCCACCATTCTTTTTGTTCATCTGGTCTTGTTTCCTGGCATATATACTGTGGAGGAATCAAGACACTCTAATGTACCAAAAGTGTATTACCCCCCTTAACAAGTGTTGAGATGTATTTGTATGAAGTGTACTCCAATGTATGAATTATAGATCACCTCATATTAACTTTAATGTACAGTAATGAAAAATCCCTTGAAAGTACAGTTGGCCACATGAATTCCAACACAGAGCAATGATTAAAAGATTTGTTCTGTCTTTATTCAACACAAACTGTCACGGTTGTTCTGATTTTAGTATGGACCAAATAACATTACTAGGAATGTTTGGTGTTAGGAAAATAATGTACTAAATGTTCTAGTTGTTACGAACCCTTGATGTCACAGTGGTGTATACGAATTCCTGAGATCAACTGTATACCAAAACAATCCCCCCCCCCCCTTTCCCTCCCTTATGAATAAATATGAAAACAGCAGCAGTGCAAAATGTTTCAAATAGTTCCCTTCAGCAAGTAGCTTGGCGAGATGAAAATTAAATTACACTCAAAGCCTTTTTATAAATACATTGTGAACATTACCTGTATGTTTGCTGAATGTTATTAATATATATATATGATCAGAAAAAAAAATTGCTAGTTTGTTTTGTAATTGCAACCACTGTATAAACGTTTGTGTCTGTCCTGTTACGAGTCATTTGTTGCTAATTATACACCATTAAATTCATACATATAACAAGTGGGTTATTGATTATGGGACCCTGTGATTGTGGTGGCTACTGATTCCTCCTCACTATGCCATGAAACAAAACAAACTCCTTTAAATGTAGGTGTGTGTGTTTTGTGGCTGTGTTTGAAGGACTCGCTAACCTCCAATTTTTAGACTATACATATATGCATCACTGGGGTTCCTTAAGCTAACTCTACTCTTATCAGCAAATATTCTTGGATAATTATTAATGTTGTCTGTTTTCCACATTGGTTTTCTTTCCCTGTAAATCGTCATCAAGTGCTGTCTGTAAAAGTAAAAGTGACCCTAATCGGTTTATTGAATTGTCTGTTTTCCACATTGGTTTTCTTTCCCTGTAAATCGTCATCAAGTGCTGTCTGTAAAAGTAAAAGTGACCCTAATCGGTTTATTGAATTACATGTGCCCCCCATTACCAGTACATAGGCTATACACCACCATGCATGTAGATAACAACACAATCTAAGTCATGAGGAAAAAATATAATACATTGTACAATACCATGAATCATATTGATCATTTTCTGCCACACTTTGGAGTATTTTGTTTCTATCTTGTTAAATATTTCATTATTTGTTGTAAGATGTTAATTTCACCCGGTGGAATTAACTAAATACAGTATGTCCTTTTTCATCTTGCATAATCTAATTATAATTTTGCTTCACTAATGTGTGCAGCCTGTATATGTGTAAAATATAAACTATATAAAGCCTACTTACATGCAGTAATATTCACCCATCAAAATTATGTTAATAAAAAGAAGACTGCAATGAGGTTTTTTCTTTTTCCTTTAGAATATATTGTGACCTGCATGACCTACCCAGGCTGGCCATATTCACAAAGACAAAGTTCACTCTTAATATAAATTGTTGTTGGTAAGTGTCTATTCATGGCTATATAGGACCTATTAAGACCCATGTGGCACAGCTTGGAGGTAGATATATATATATATATATATATATATATATATATATATATATATATATATATATATATATATACTCTTATTATATCAGATGGATACATATAGACATTTACTTGAGATATATAGACAAAATGATAATTAAATGATATCGGATGGATAGTTATAATCATATTGGATTGAGAGAGATAGATATTATTATATAACTATAGAATGCTATATAATAATAATATGTATATATAAAACATTCCTGATATCAATATAATGGTATATTAAATATACAGAATCTGATTCAAATATTTTAAGATGCATATTTATATAATTAAATAAAGATAATTAACACTACATATAAATGCTATGTATATAATTTATATTGAATATATATATTAGATGGCTATACAGATATATAGACAAAACAATTTCAATTACATTAAAATAGCCAGTAAATAAGATACCTTATTTATTTATAATTTTGCTACATAATTATATCAAATACATATTATAAACATTCATATATCTATTATAATAACATTATATTACATACATTCATATAACAGATACATATATAGACAAACTATTTTTAAAATAACCACTAGATAAATAGTATATATATATATATATATAATTTATCTACATAATTACATAGATATACAGATAATATATATATATATAACAATTACAAGATAACAATTACAGATAATATAAAATACAACATACAGTATTTCTCTACATAATAATATCCCATACAAACATTAATATTTTATTAAAGTTTCATATATCAGATAGATAAATACATCAATTGTCTAATTAATCTTGTGGGTGGTGGTGGCGTAGTGGATAGAGAGACGGACTGTGACTGTGAAGGACCACGTTCGAATCCACTAGAGATTTTTAAAGCTGTGTAGTGAGAGAATGTAAGTGTGTGTGTAATTATAAAAGTTGGAGAATGAATGCATGTGTGTGTAAGAGTAAAAAAATATATAAATATAGACAAAAAACAATTTCTCTAGATGATTATATCGCATACAAATTTATTAAATAGTTTCCTATACCAGATAGATAAATATGTCAATAGCGTGTATATAGTTGGGGGTGGCGTGGTAGAGTGGATAGTGTGATGGACTGTGGATGTGAAGGATCAGAGTTCAATTCCACCAGTAAACGTCTGTTAAAAATGTGGGGTGTGTAGGGTGGGATGGAGAGAATGTGTGTGTGTGTGTCAGGAGGGATGGAGAGAATGTATGTGGAGGGATGGATGGAGAAAATGTGTGTGTTGAGGGAGGGAATAATGTATATGTGTAACAGTCAGAAGTATGTATGTGTGACAGAGTGAATGTATGTAGGCTTTAGTAGGGAGACAGGCTTGGTGTGTGTGGAAATAAGGGGACAGGCTTTCTACCCCAACTCCCAAAATAACCACAGGAAAAATAATAGACAGAACAGAACTTTCTCTGTGTGATTTACACACACACTGACTCTCACACATATACATTTTTCCCTCCCTCTACACACACATTCACTCCATCCCTCAACATACACACACACATAATCTCTCTCCATCTCTCCACACACACACACATTCTCTCTCTCCATCCCTCCACACACACACATTCTCTCTCTCTCTCCACACACACACACACACTTTCTCTCTCTCCATACACACACATTCTCTCTCCACACACACACACACTTTCTCTCTCTCCATACACACACACACACACATTATATCTCTCCATCCCTCCAACCTTTACAAATGCTAGACGTATTCTGGTGGATTCGAACCCTGGTCTTACACAGCCACAGTCTCTCTATCCACTCAGCCACGCCACCCACAATTATATTACACACTATTGACATATTTATCTATCTGATATATTTGAATATAATATATAAATCTGTATGCGAGAGAGACAGCTACACACAGTTTCTCTTCTGTCCTACTAGATGTCTCTTTAAAAACCCTAGACGTGTTCTGGTGGAATCGAACCATGGTCCTTCACAGTCACAGTCCATCTCTCTATCCACTCGGCCATCGCATCCTCTAGATTGATATGTATATACAGTATATATATACATATAGATTATAAAAAAAAATAAAACAAATATGGAGATAGATAAATTATATATACAGTATATTTATATATACATATATATTATAAAAAAATAAAAAATATTGATAGATAAATTATATAGAAATAATAAGATAGTGATTATTATAAAATATTATATTGCTTTATATAACATTATAATAGTCACGTGATATAATAGATGTTTCACAAATATCTAGACTAGATATTTTAGACAAATCTATTTTTTCTGTAGTCTAGAATTCTTCCATCTATTCTGTTGCTAAATTTAATTTTTAATAAGCAATTACTATAACATATATTATCTATTTTGATGAAATTCTTATTTCATGTCTCTCATTCTTTTAATATCTATTTCTCTCTATTTTCTCTAACTATATAAATATATATTTCTTTATCTACTATTTAATCATTTTATAACCAATGATATATAATATTATTTTTCACAATCAGTATTTCAAAACAAATTCTTTATTAATATTAGATGTAGGTTATTAAAAAATTAAAACAATACGTATTTTTTTATTTCACATTCATTCTAATATCTTTATTATTACAGGTTAAAAATAAACAAACTCATATGTATTATTTTTACTTCAGACACCCTCTCTCTCTCTCTCTCTGTGTGTGTGTGTGTTTCCCTTCTCTACCATCCCTCTGCGCTCTCTCACTCTCTCACTTTGGGGGGGGGGGGGGGGGGGGGGGTGCGGGAATAGGGGACAGGCTTAGGGGTGTGTGGGAGTAGGGGGACAGGCTTGGAGGGGGTTTAGGGGGTGCGGGAATAGGGAGACAGGATTGGGGTGAGTAGAAATCCTGTCCCCTTATTCCCCCACCCCCATAACCCCCCCAAACCTGTCCCCCTACTCCCGCACCCCCCCAAGCCTGTCCCCTATTCCCGCACCCCCCCCCCCCCAAGCCTGTCCCCCTATTCCCGCACCCACTTAATTTTGGGAACAAAAATAATTAATTGATAAAGATTAATTAACATGACGTAAAAATAAAAAAATAAATAAATAAATAAATAAAATTCTTTAGTTGGTGCTCTAAATATGTCATACCTCCGTTTTCTTCTATTTTCCTTAGGCTATATTAAAGCATGGAGGAGTGGCTGGTGTAGGGGAGACTTTTGTATTATGGCGAATACACACAGACACACACATTACTTAAAACAATAACACACACACCATCCTCAATACTGACTTCTGCCCCTGATGTCTAATTTTACCGTAAAATCGTTAAAAAAAAAAAAAAAAATATTGAAACCATGAGCGTTATTGAAAGTTTGGAAAGGTTGCAATTTTTAAGATACATTGATTTAGACTATTCTAAGATTTATTTAGACTATTTTAAGAATTATTTAAGACAATTTTAAGAATTATTTAAGACAATTTTAAGAATTATTTAAGACAATTTTTTTCTATGACATTTTCTCAGCAAATTTCTAAGATATTGACATGGGGAGTTTTGAAATTAGCCTGACCTGACCTGACCTGACCTAACCTAGACCACAGCAGACTACCAGGACCTAACCTAGGCAGACTACCGGGAAATAACCAGGGCAAAATACTGGGACCCAGCCTTATCTGGTAACACTGCTACAAAACGGTTATCATTCTTTCAATAAATACCCAAAAGAAAAGATTGGGTCCTAGCCGGATCTGGCAACACTGCAACAAAAAAAAATGGTAATAATTCGGGAGTGGATGGAGTTTGACTATATAATTTATGAAGAGTTTCTATGTATCAAATATATATTGTCAATATTTTATTATCACATGACTAACTTTAATAATAGAATGATATAGAGAATAGTTAGTTAAGAAAATATAATGGAATATGTACAGTAACTCTCTCCTATATAATTTATGAAAAGTTTCTATGTACCAAATCTATATTATCACATGACTAACTTTAATAATAGAATGATATAGAGAATAGTTAGTTAAGAAAATATAATGGAATATGTACAGTAACTCTCCTATATAATTTAGTGAAGAAATATAATGGAATATATACAGTAACTCTCCTATATAATTTATGAAGAGTAAAACTCAACACAAACTATTAGGCTACTTGTACTGAACAGACTATTAGGTTACTTGTACTGAACAGACTATTAGGTTACTTGTACTGAACAGACTATTAGGTTACTTGTACTGAACAGACTATTAGGTTACTTGTACTGAACAGACTATTAGGTTACTTGTACTGAACAGACTATTAGGTTACTTGTACTGAACAGACTATTAGGTTACTTGTACTGAACAGACTATTAGGTTACTTGTACTGAACAGACTATTAGGTTACTTGTACTGAACAGACTATTAGGTTACTTGTACTGAACAGACTATTAGGTTACTTGTACTGAACAGACTATTAGGTTACTTGTACTGAACAGACTATTAGGTTACTTGTACTGAACAGACTATTAGGTTACTTGTACTGAACAGACTATTAGGCTACTTGTACTGAACAGACTATTAGGTTACTTGTACTGAACAGACTATTAGGTTACTTGTACTGAACAGACTATTAGGTTACTTGTACTGAACAGACTATTAGGTTACTTGTACTGAACAGACTATTAGGTTACTTGTACTGAACAGACTATTAGGTTACTTGTACTGAACAGACTATTAGGCTACTTGTACTGAACAGACTATTAGGCTACTTGTACTGAACAGACTATTAGGCTACTTGTACTGAACAGACTATTAGGCTACTTGTACTGAACAGACTATTAGGCTACTTGTACTGAACAGACTATTAGGTTACTTGTACTGAACAGACTATTAGGTTACTTGTACTGAACAATATTAATGACTATGGGTTGATTCCACAGTGGTATTGGTTTGTTAGCTCCCCAACCAACTACAATTTTAAGGCGTCATTATTTTCCAAAAGGTGAGTATCCACATTGGAAACAATGTGCAAGGACCTACTATTATATTGAAATCTACTTGTATTTATTTCATCTATTGTATAACTTCATAATATAAAACAGGTACAGTACATCTATACTCTGTTTAAAACTTGTGCTGTCTCTATTTCTATCTATATCTTTATATCTATATCTATTCTATCTCTATCTTTCTATCTATCTCTATTTCTATCTATCTCTTATCTGTCTATCTATCTATCTATCTATTTCTATCTATCTAAGCATAAGAGGCCAGCGGAACACAAGTTTTGAACACACTATAGTAAGACAATCTAAGTGACATTCTCACATTGATAACTTTATGTAAGTAGTTATCTTACCGTAACTAATTTGCTGTGAATAACTGATATGTATGATTGTCAGTAATACAAGCACTGGGCTTTGCCGTGGGTGCTTTTGCCTGCGACGCTTCATAAATTATATAGTATAGGAGAGTAACAGTACATATTTCATTATATTTCTTAACTAACTATTCTCTATATTTTATTATTAAAGTTAGTCATGTGACAATATAGATTTGGTACATAGAAACTCTTCATAAATTATATAGTAGAGAGTTACTGTACATATTTCATTATATTTTTTAACTAACCATCACCGTAAAATTTTTACCATTACCATCACTGTAAAATTTTTACCATTACCATCACCATAAAATTTTTACCATTACCATCACCGTAAATTTTTTACCATTACCATCACCGTAAAATTTTTACCATTACCATCACTGTAAATGTTTTACTATTACCAACACTGTAAAATTTTTACCATTACCATCAACGTAACATTATTACCATTACCAGTTATGGTAAATTTTTTTACCATTACCATCACTGTATTTTTTTACCATTATCATCACTGTAAAATTATTACCATTACCATCGCGGAGTTTAAATCGCGGAGTTTAAATCGCGGAGTTTAAATCGCAGAGTATAAATCGCAGAGTTTAAATCGCAGAGTTTAAATCGCAGAGTTTAAATCGCAGAGTTTATATCGCAGAGTTTAAATCGCAGAGTTTAAATCGCAGAGTTTAAATCGCAAATCGCAGAGTTTAAATCGCAGAGTTTAAATCACAGAGTTTAAATCGCAGAGTTTAAATCGCAGAGCTTAAATCGCAGAGCTTAAATCGCAGAGTTTAAATCGCGGAGTTTAAATCGCGGAGTTTAAATCGCGGAGTTTAATTCGCGGAGTTTAATTCGCGGAGTTTAAATCGCGGAGTTTAAATCGCATAGTTTAAATCGCGGAGTTTAAATCGCTGAGTTTAAATCGCTGAGTTTAAATCGCGGAGTTTAAATCGCGGAGTTCAAATCGCGGAGTTTAAATCGCAGAGTTTAAATCGCAGAGTTTAAATTTTTTCGCAGAGTTTAAATTGCAGAGTTTAAATCGCAGAGTTTAAATCGCAGAGTTTAAATCGCAGAGTTTAAATTTTTTCGCAGAGTTTAAATCGCAGAGTTTAAATCGCAAAGTTTAAATCGCAGAGTTTAAATCGCAGAGTTTAAAACGCAGAGTTTAAATCGCAGAGTTTAAATCGCATAGAAACTCTTCATAAATTATATAGTAGAGAGTTACTGTACATATTTCATTATATTTCTTAACTAACTATTCTCTATATTCTATTATTAAAATTGGTCATGTGATAATAAAATATTGACAATATAGATTTGGTACATAGAAATTTTTCATGACGTCATTGTCAAACCTTTCTTGTGTCCTGATTGGCTGATACATCTAGCTGTTGAATGGCTGGTGGGGTGTGTGGTGCCGACTCAATATACAGTTCGTAATAATGCGTCCCGGGACCTAACCTGGGCAGACTACTGTGAAATATCCGTGGTAAAGTACAGTAAATGACCGTGGTAAAATACTGGGACCTAACCTTGCCGAATCTGGCAACACTGCTGCATAAAAACGGTAATAATTCTTTCAATAAATATCCAAAAAGAAAATACTGGGACCTAGCCGGATCTGGCAACACTACTGCATAAAAACGGTAATAATTCTCTCAATAAATACCATACGGGACACACACACACACTCAAGGTAGAGAAAAAGATGACTTGGAATAGAAGTGGAAAAAAGTGGAAATGGAAAAAAGTGGAAGTGGAAAAAAAAATAAAAAATAAGTGGAAAATTAGTAGAAAAAAGGTAAAAAAAAGGTGGAAAATTCAAAAAAAATCGAAAAAAATCGAAAAAAAGTAGAAAAGTGGATAAAAGTGCAAAAGTAGAAAAGTGGATAAAAGTGCGAAAAAAAGGCTCCTTCCATTCACCACAAATATTTCAAAACTAAACCAAGGGTCTTCCAAGTCTAAGGCGGCCTTCTTTCTACTCTACTTCTACTTCTTCTTCTTCCTTCTTCTCAATCATCTGGAAAAAATAAATTGACTATAAGTACATACATACATACAGCCACAATCAATTTAATATATAGTAAATTATTATTATCTTGGTAATAAAGAACAACATGTGATAATAATAATAATAATAAATATCTTGATAGCACCTCATAAGACAAGTGTCTTATTTTTCTGGTTTATTACTCATCTATTTATCTATCTATCGACAATTTGTTAATGGCATCTAATAGATAGTTTTATCGTCTATCTTTTGGTATATACATGTATCAATTTATCTATTTCTTAAGATGAGAAATTTTACTTTATATAATATAT
>JAWZYT010006794.1:45000-57500 GCA_034508575.1 Petrolisthes manimaculis
ATCATTCACTCACTCATTGATTTACTTTAGGTTCCATCACTCATTCTCACTCACTCACTCACTCGTACGCACGCACTCACTCACTCCCTCACTCTCACTAAATATTGTACACTCAACCTAATCAAACCTTAGCCTAACCTAACCTAATCTAACCTAATCAAACCTTAGCCTAACCTAACCTAATCAAACCTAACCTAACCTAATCAATCCTAACCTAACCTAATCAAACCTTAGCCTAACCTAACCTAATCAAACCTAACCAAACCTTAGCCTAACCTAACCTAATCAAACCTTAGCCTAACCTAACCTAATCAAACCTAACCTAACCTAATCAAACCTTAGCCTAACCTAACCTAATCAAACCTTAGCCTAACCTAACCTAATCAAACCTTAGTCTAACCTAACCTAATCAAACCTTAGCCTAACCTAACCTAATCAAACCTAACCTAATCTAATCAAACCTTAGCCTAACCTAATCAAACATTAGCCTAACCTAACCTAATCAAACCTTAGCCTAACCTAACCTAATCAAACCTAACCAAACCTTAGCCTAACCTAACCTAATCAAACCTAACCTAACCTAATCAAACCTTAGCCTAACCTAACCTAATCAAACCTAACCAAACCTTAACCTAACCTAACCTAACTTTAGCCTAACCTAACCTAACCTAATCCAATTTAACCTAATCAAACTTAACTTTCTCTAACCTTCCCTAACCTAATCAAACCAAACATACCCTAACCTAACCTTAGCCTAACCTAACGAAACTTAACCTACCATAACCTAACCTAACCTTAGCCTAACTTAACGAAACTTAACCTAACTTAACCTAACGAAACTTAACCTAACTTAACCTAACCCCTAATTCGACTAAGGGAAGATTTTTTGGTGTGTGTGTGTGTGTGTGAAATGGAAATTGGAGGCTTCTGTTTCCTCCAATAATTTTGACCCAATTTCTTTCTTCCCTTTCTTCAGCAATAACTCCCTCCTCCTTTCATTATTTCCCTCACTTCCTCTTCCTTCTCATTATTTTCCCTCACTTCCACCTCCTTTTTAATATTTTCCCTCACTTCCTCCTCATTATTTCCCTCACTTCCTCTTCCTTCTCATTATTTTCCCTCACTTCCTCCTCATTATTTTCCCTCACTTCCTCCTCATTATTTTCCCTCACTTCCTTCTCATTATTTTCCCTCACTTCCTTCTCATTATTTTCCCTCACTTCCTTCTCATTATTTTCCCTCACTTCCTCCTCATTATTTTCCCTCACTTCCTCCTCATTATTTTCCCTCACTTCCTTCTCATTATTTTCCCTCACTTCCTTCTCATTATTTTCCCTCACTTCCTTCTCATTATTTTCCCTCACTTCCTTCTCATTATTTTCCCTCACTTCCTTCTCATTATTTCCCTCATTTCCTCTTCCTTCTCATTATTTTCCCTCACTTCCTTCTCATTATTTTCCCTCACTTCCTCCCTCCTCCTTTCATTATTTCCCTCACTTCCCTCCTCCTTTTCATTATTTTCCCTCCTCCTTTTAATTATTTTCCCTCACTTCCTCCTCCTTTCATTATATTCCCTCACTTTCCCCTCTTTTCATTATTTCCCTCACTTCCTCCTCCTCATTATTCGACATTATTATTTTCCCTCACTTCCTCCTTCTCATTACCTCCACTAACTCCCACCTTCCTCCCTCTCTCTCTTTCTCTCCCTCTTTCCCTCCCACGCCCCACTCCTTCCCTCCCTCCCCCCCACGCCCCACTCCTTCCCTCCCTCCCACCCACGGTCCCACTCCCTCCCACTCCTCCTCCCTCCTTCCCCCACGCCCTCCTTCCCTCCCCCACGCCCTCCTTCCCTCCCTCCCACCCACGGCCCACTCCTCCTCCCTCCCACCCACGCCCCCCTCCTTCCTCCTTCCCCCACGCCCCCCTCCTTCCCCCCTCCCACGCCCTCCCCTCCTTCCCCCCCCTCCTTCCTTCCCTCCTTCCTCCCTCTTCCTTTGTTCGTTTTTATTTGAGGCAATGGTGGGACCCCAGTAGGAATTTACGCCGTCACACACACACACACACACACACACACACACACACACACACACATACATACACACACACACACACACATACATTAACGTACACCCCCAACAAACACACACGAGCATGCATACACACACGAACACACACACACACACAAATGAAAGCCGCCAACACACATACACAACCATACATACAAATACACACACACACACGAACGTACAACTCCCCACACATACACACAAATTATGTACCCCCCCCCCACACACACACACACATTGCGCGCGCGCGAACTTACACCTCCCATACTACACACGCACACACACACACACACAGGCGTAGCGCGGGAAGACACGTAGTAGGACGTTGGGGGTGTGGGGGGAGAAGGGGGGAAGGGGGGGGGGTTAGTTGTACGCTCGTTGCCCCCCCCCCCTTCCTTCCTTTCCCACCCTCTCTTCTTCCTTCCTTCCCTCCTCCCTCCTTCCGTTCCCACCTTCTCCCTTCCCTTCCCTTCCCTTCCCTTCCCCTCCCTCCTCCCTTCCCTTCCCTTCTCACCTTCTCCCTTCCCTTCTCACCTTCTCCCTTCCCTTCCCTTCCTTCCCCTCCCTTCTCACCTTCTCCCTTCCCTTCCCTTCCCTTCCCTTCTCACCTTCTCCCTTCCCTTCCCTTCCCTTCCTCCCTTCCCTTCCCTTCTCACCTTCTCCCTCCCTCCTCCCTTCCCTTCCCTTCTCATCTTCTTCCTTCCCTTCCCTTCCCTTCCCTTCCCTTCCCCTGTCCATTTCTGACCCTGACCCCCCATCACCCTGTCACTTCCTTCCTTCATCAACACACACACACACACGCACAATCTATCTCTGTGTGTCTGTGTGTGTGTGTGTGTGTGTATCTCCCTCTGTGTATGTTTTTGTGTGTCTCTCTCTCCCTCTTTGTCTGTCTGTCTGTCTGTCTGTCTCTCTCTCTCTCTCTCTCTCTCTTCTCTCCTTTCCTCTAATTTCCCTCCCTCCCTCCCTCCCTCACCTTTTCCTCTATCACTCATATTCCCTCTTCCTTTCCCTCCCTTACCTTCCTCCCTCACTCCCTCCCTCCCTCTTTTACGCCCCCATCTTTCTCTTCCTCCCTCCCTCCTACGCCACCTTTCCTCCCTTCCTCCCTCACACCTACGCCACACACACACACACACACACACACACACACACAGAATCTACCTTTCATAATATGTTTGTGTGTGGTTGTGTGTGTGTGAAGCTACCCTGAATGTGTGTGTGTGAGTGTGAGTGTGTGTGTGTGTGTGTGTGTGTGTGTTTTCTATATCAATGCCGTCTAAATTCATTATCTTTTAATTTTTGTATCCTCCAAAGTATGTCAGGAAACAGAACCAACTAATATGCATAATGATCTTCAGTTGCTTGTAATAGTTTGGAGGAATCATATGCTCCACTGGGATTTACATTGGAGCGTCTTGAAGCCTCCAAAATATGCCAGGAAACAGGACCAGACGAAAAAAAAAAAAAAAAAAAAAAAAAGTTTGGAGGAATCGTTATCTCCAAAAAATTTCAAAACTATATAATATTATATTTAATTAAGTATTTATATTATATACTGTACACTTATATTTTTATTATTTATACATGTTTTAATCACCAATATTTTTTTTTTCTTCATAATTATGATTCCTTTTCCTTCCTCCATCCTTACTCCTTTCTTCTCCTCTTTCTTCTTTCCTCCTTCCCTCCCTCCTTTCCTCCATCCTTACTCCTTTCTTCTCCCCTCCTTCATTCCTTTTTCTCCATCCTTACTCCTTCATTCCTTTTTCTCCATCCTTACTCCTTTCTTCTCCTCTCCCCTCCCTCCCTCCCTCCTTTCCTCCATCCTTACTCCTTTCTTCTCCCCTCCCTCCCTCCATCCATCCTTACTCCTTTCTTCTCCCCTCCCTCTTTCCTCCCTTCTCCCCTCCCTCCTCAAATGCACAACACCCCTCCCCCCCTTTCCCCCCACCCCTCCCCCCTCCCCCAACGTCACCCAACAACACACCCTCTTCCTTCCTTCCTTCTTTGGCTTTCCTTCCTGACCAATTGTAAGTATTGCTCTCTCTCTTTGTCTCTCTCTCTCTCTCTCTCTCTCTCTCTCTCTCTCTCTTCCTAATTCTCACACAACCTTCCTTCTTTCCTCTCTCTCTCTCTCTCTCTCACACACACACACAACCTTCCTTCTTTCCTCCCTCTCTCTCTTTCTCTTTCCCTTCCTTCTTTCCTCCCTCTCTCTCTCTTTCCCTTCCTTCTTTCCTCCCTCTCTCTCTCTCTCTTTCCCTTCCTTCTTTCCTCCCTCTCTCTCTCTTTCCCTTCCTTCTTTCCTCCCTCTCTCATGTCATTTCTCTCCCTCCTTCCTTCTCGCCTCCCTCTCTCTCTCTTTCCCTACCTTCTTTCCTCCCTCTCTCATGTCATTTCTCTCCCTCCTTCCTTCTCTCCTCCCTCTCTCTCTCTTTCCCATCCTTCTTTCCTCCCTCTCTCATGTCATTTCTCTCCCTCCTTCCTTCTCTCTCTCTTTCCTATTTCCTTTTGTTCCTATCTTCCTCCCTTCCTCCAGTTCCAATTCCTCTATACATATTTGTCACTCTCTTTGTTCCTCCCTTCTTTCTCTCTCTCTCTCCCTCCCTCCCTCCCTCCTTTCCTCCCTTCCTCCCTCCCTCCCTACATATTCGTTACTCCCTATCTCAACTTCCTCCCTCCTTCCTTCCCACACACATCCAGAGTGGAGATATCAAACCCTGAAAACTGGCTAGTCTGTTCCAAGCACTTCATTTCAGGTAATTGTACACAGTGTTAGACTTGTGTAACCAAGAGTTACATGTTTATTTCATTGTCTTGTAATTGTAGTCTGGGTTTGGTGAAGAAATAAAGTAGTCAATCATGTCGAGATATGTAACCGGAAGGTAACGCTCAAAGTCAGTACTGAATTTACACTTTTACACGGTCACACCAGCACTACTTAATTTCTGCAGGTAAGAGGCAATGGTCTGTTGCACTAAGGCTCTTGAGGTAAGTGGAATGCTCCATTATTGTGATTATTAGTGTAAATGAACTTCTTACTATCACAACTGCACTCTCTCTGCGGGCCCAATACCCACCATCATGGCGGGTGTTGATATCGTGACGTCATTTCCGTCAGCTGAGCGAAAACTCCCTATTAACCGTATTTAACTTTATTTAATTAATACATTTTTTATACTATTAACCGTAGGCAATTAACAATCAAAATTAACCATATCTAAATAAATCTTATCAAATTAACCATATCTAAATTAATGTTATCAAAATTTTCCTTATCTAATTAACCATATCTAAATTAATGTTATCAAAATTTTCCTTATCTAATTAACCATATCTAAATTAAAGTTTTCAAAATTTTCCTTATCTAATTAAACTAATCTAATTATCAATATATGTAATTCTTATGATATTATTACTGTGATTCCTGCAACTCTCTCTCCTTCCCTATCCAATCCACCCTATCCACCCCCTCTTCCACCCTATCCACCCCCTCTTCCACCCTATCCACCCCCTCTTCCACCCTATCCACCCCCTCTTCCACCCTATCCACCCCATCTTCCACCCTATCCACCCTTCTTCTTCCACATCCATTTCACCTCTCATCCACTTTCCACTACTCACTCCACCCCTTTCCCCCCACCCCCTCCACCCCCCCTCAGGTATATAGAGTAAAGCCTTTTGAAGCACACACACCCCCTTCATTCTTGTCCCCCCCTCCCCCTCCCCCTTCATTCTCCTGTCCCCCCCCCTTCACCCCCGCCCATTAACTCCCCCCCCCTCCCTTCCTCCTTTCTTTCTTCTTTCCCTCCCTCTCTCTTACCTCCTTACTGGGCCCCTCTCTCTCTCTCTCTCTCTCTCTCTCTCTCTCTCTCTCTCTCTCCTACACACACACAGAACACAAACACACAACACACACACACACACACACACACACACACACACAAGCGTCGTGGTGTATATATGTAAGTGTGTGTGTGTGTGTGTGTGTGTGTGTGTTGAAGGGCTAGTTTCTCCCTGGGGCTGAGGGGGTAAAAAGGTGTGTGTGTGTGTGTGTGTGTGTGTGTGTGTGTGTGATTACTGGTATTATTATATATTTCCTGTGTGAGCTGAACCCCCCCCCCCCTTGTATTTTACTGCCCTTTGTGATATTACTATTATTATTATTATTATTATTATCAATATATATTACGGTACTATTATTACTATCCTTTGTATTTTACTTATCCTTGCGGTGTTACTATTACTACTACTACTACTACTACTACTACTACTACTACTACTACAATTACTACTATTACTAATACAATTACTATTACTACTACTACTATTGCTACTACTACTACTACAAGTACTACAATTACTGTTACTACTACTACAATTACTATTACTACTACTACTACTATTGCTACTACTACTACTACTACAATTACTACTACTAAAAATCAGACAGTGAAAGAGAGCAAAGAGATAAAAAGCTGAGACAGTGAAAGACAGGAGATAAAAAGCAGAAACAGGGAAATAAAAGGAGAAAGAAAGCAGAGATAGTGAAAGGGAACAAAAAGTGACCAAAATGACATACAGACAGACAAACTTTAGTGAATGTTGTGTTGTGATTGTGGCGATGGTGGTTGTAGTAGTGATGGTGATCTATAACACACACACAAACACACACACACACACACACACACACACATAAATTAGTAAGCGTTGTGGTGGCTGTAGTATAGTGTTGATATAAGGTGGTTATGGTGATGGTGATTGTAGTAGTTCTGTAACACACACATGCACACACACACACACACACACACACACACATACACACACATACACACAGACACACACACACACAGACACACACACACACACACACACACACACACACACATACACACAGACACACACACACACAAACAAGCCAGTGTTGTAATTGTAGTAGTAGTAGTGGTGGTAGTGAATTTCGGTCATAGTGAGGAAACCCTCCAAGTAGCAGTCAATCGCTTTGCGGATGCAGCAAATGCCTTCGGCCTTACGATCAGTCTCCGGAAAACAGAAGTGCTGCATCAGGAACCACCAGGAGAAACCTACAACCCTCCACACATCAACATCCAGGGAACATTACTGACACTGTTGAACACTTCAATTACCTTGGGAGTGTTCATCTCCAATGATGCCACGGTAGCCAAACACGTCCACAATCCACTCGCCAAAGCCAGCAGCTCTTTCAGACGTTTATACAAGCGAGTTTGGAAAATCATTCACTGCTCCTGTCAACAAAGATTCTACTGTACAAAGTTGTGGTTGTCACCTCTCTCCTCTACGGATGTGAAGCCTGGGTTCTGTACAGAAAACAGGTTCAGCTTCTGTAATGCTTCCACCAGCGCAGCCTTCGATCCATCATGGGTATCAAGTGGCAAGACTACGTGACTAACAGCGAAATCTTAGAGCGAGCCATGCAACGTTCCCAGTGTGGAGGCCATGCTTCTGACCAGACAGCTCTGCTGGGCTGGACACCTGTCACGCATGGAAGACACAAGAATGCCCAAGACCGTGTTTTACGGAGAATTATGCCAGGGCAAACGCGACAGTTGTAGGACAGTGACGAGGCGTGGCAAGCAGACTTTTGAGGAAGCTATATATAGGAGAGAAGCTGCAGAGGACAAGTACATCAGCTGCCCAGAGCCCACCTACCCAAGGATACCCACCCACCCATGCCCAAGATGTGCCAGAGTGTGCCGCTCAAGAATCCGTCTACACAGCCACCAAAGGGCGTACCAGAGACTTTCTTCCCATTGATCCTCAGACCCGAAGGAAACAACCCTCATCATTCAAAGTGGTGGTAGTGAAGGTCGTTTGTGTATACTTGAGTCAGTACGGATATAATTATAATGAGATAACACTGACCCAAACGTGATAATGATAATGACTTTCACTAGTTACTGTATAGTGATAGATGTGTTGGGAATAAAACCATACACTCACTCATTCACTCACTCACCTATTTACTCATTCACTCACTCACCTATTTACTCACCCACTCATTCACCTATTTACTCATTTACTCACTCACTCACTCACCTATTTACTCACCCACTCATTCACCTATTTACTCATTTACTCACTCACTCACTCACCTATTTACTCACCCACTCATTCACCTATTTACTCATTCACTCACTCACTCACTCACCTATTTACTCACCCACTCATTCACCTATTTACTCACCCACTCATTCACCTATTTACTCATTCAATCACTCACTCACTCACCTATTTACTCATTCACTCACTCACCTATTTACTCATTCACTCACTCACCTATTTACTCACCCACTCATTCACCTATTTACTCATTCACTCACTCACTCACTCACCTATTTACTCACCCACTCATTCACCTATTTACTCACCCACTCATTCACCTATTTACTCATTCACTCACTCACCTATTTACTCATTCACTCACTCACCTATTTACTCACCCACTCATTCACCTATTTACTCATTCAATCACTCACTCACTCACTCATGATCAAGTAAAAATAATATACTTCATGACCAAGGGAAAAAAAAGCTAATTCATGACCAGGTTAAAAAAAATCTACTTCATGATCAAGGAAAAAAAATCTACTTATGATCAAAGAAAAAAAATCTACTTCATGATCAAAGAAAAAAAATCTACTTCATGATCAAGGAAAAAAATAAACTTCATGATCAAAGAAAAAATATATAATTCATGACCAAGTTAAAAAAATAAAAATAAAATAAAAAATGTGTTGCCGACCTCGCCAGGATTCGAACCTGGAATCTTCTGATCCGTAGTCAGACGCGTTATCCGTTGCGCCACGAGGCCCTTGTATTGCATGTGCTCTCACTCTCTGTCACTCACTCACTGACTTACTCTGTGTGTGTGTGTATGTGTGTGTACGAGGCCCTTGTATTACTTGTGCTCTCACTCTGTCACTCACTCACTGACTTACTCTGTGTGTGTGTGTATGTGTGTGTACGAGGCCCTTGTATTACTTGTGCTCTCACTCTCTCTCATTCACTCACTGACTTACTCTGTGTGTGTGTGTATGTGTGTGTACGAGGCCCTTGTATTACTTGTGCTCTCACTCTCTCTCATTCACTCACTGACTTACTCTGTGTGTGTGTGTGTGTGTGTGTGTGTGTGTGTGTTACTGCTTTTACACATTTTAGTCTCTCTATCTCTTTTACACTACTGTTTATATATACTCTTGTTGTTGTTGTTGTTGCTGTTGTTGTTATTATCAGTCAAGGTCACTACAGTCATGCACCAGCCCCCCACCCCCCCTTTATGCATGACACACACACACACACACACACACACACACACACACACACATACAGTACACACACAACCACTACACTTTACCTTTACATAATCCCCTTCCACTCGACCTGTCTAACATCCACTATTACACACACACACACACACACATGTATACACACACACACACACACACACAATTGCTTCACTATGCTCTGACCTGCTCTACTGCCACACAATACCTCACCCCCCCCCATTCCCCGCCCCATCTCTCTCTCTCTCTCTCTCTCTCTCTCTCTACTGTTCAATTGAGTTTCTTACACGTCACTATTTTCCATTTCCCACTTCACTATCTACTATCCATTTCACTATCCACTTCCCCAGTCACTATTCACTATCCACTTCCCGTCACTATTCACTTCACTATCCATTTCACTATCCACTTCACTATCCACTATTCACTTCACTATCCATTTCACTATTCACTTCACTATCCATTATTCACTATCCACTTCCCGTCACTATTCACTTCACTATTCACTTCTCACGTCACTATCCCCACTTGTCATTTCTCCATCTCTCCTTTTTTTCCACTGTTTTTGTTTGTTTGTGTGTGTGTGTGTGTGTGTGTATGTGTGTGTGTGTGTGTGTGTGTGTGTGTTTGTGTGTGTGAGAGAGAGAGAAAGATAAAGAGACATTGATATCGAGTTGGTCAGGTTAATAAATAAGTAAGTAGGCTGAGTCAGGTTAATTAGTAAGAAAGTTAAGTGAGGTTAGGTTACTTGAGTTAGGTGATAGGCCAAGTCAAATTCACTCGTCTCACTCATTCCCTCGTCTCACTCATTCACTCACTCACTCACTCACTCGTCTCACTCATTCACTCGTCTCACTCATTCACTCGTCTCACTCATTCACTCGTCTCACTCATTCACTCGTCTCACTCATTCACTCGTCTCACTCATTCACTCACTCACTCATTCACTCACTCACTCATTCACTCGTCTCACTCATTCACTCATTCACTCGTCTCACTCATTCACTCGTCTCACTCATTCACTCGTCTCACTCATTCACTCGTCTCACTCATTCACTCGTCTCACTCATTCACTCGTCTCACTCATTCACTCGTCTCACTCATTCACTCGTCTCACTCATTCACTCGTCTCACTCATTCACTCACTCACTCATTCACTCACTCACTCACTCAACTTCAAAGGGGACAATGTATATGTATAAATAGATCTATCAAATGTATATTATTATTTATATGATACTCATTAATATACACGATGGAGGGAAAGTGTTGGTGAATGTATATTTGTTTGTGACTGTACATACACAAACACAACATACACATACACAGGTGTTTGTATGATTTGTAGCAATCTATTGTATTTTGATATGATACTCATTAAATTATATACACGATGGAGGGAAAGTGTTGGTGAATGTTTATTTATTTGTGACTGTACATAAACAACACAACATACACATACACATGCAGGTTATTTTGGGGGGTCAGGAGTAGGGGCACAGGCTTTGGGGGAGGTTAGGGGGGGTGCGGGAATAGGGGACAAGCTTTCTACCCACCCCAAGCCTTTCCCCCTATTCTACCACCCCCCAAGCCTGTCCCCTACTCCCGCACCCCCTTCCATCGTGCAAATAAATCAATATCAGATCAAAATATAACCATACAACAACAAGTTACAACACCTTATGTCAACTCAACCCCTTCAATTTTTTTTTATTTTTTTATATATGATCCGATTATTATTATTATTATTATTATGTGGTGCTACAAAATCATACACGTGTTGTTCTTGATTTACTTTGGAATAGTTTGGATGAATCAGTTTACTCCAGATTTGCTAACACTGTACTACCAGCCACTTAAAGGGTAGAGTATACTTTTGTTACATTGGAGTGCCTTGATTCCTCCAAAGTATGCCAGAAAACAGGCCCAAGTTAACAAAAATAATGGTGTTCTGTTGCTTGGAATAGTTTGGATGAATCAGTTACTCCAGATTTACCAACACTGTACTACCAAGACCTTAAGTTGATTGACCAGTTCTTGTTGATTGACACTATAAAAAAGATAGTAGTATTGGTATTACACAATCACAACTACACACACACACACACACACACACACACACACACACACACACACACACACACACACACACACACACATACACATGAATACAGAGATATGGTACACATACATATATACACACACAAGCAAGAAGTATGTATGTACACACACACACACAAATAAAGAGATACGATACACACACACGTAACAGATACAGAGATATGATGAATACACATATATACACACGTAACAAATACAGAGTTATGATGAACACACATATATACACACCTAGCAGGTTGTACACACACACACACACACACACACACAATTAGTAGTATGTTCCATGTTTCGTTTGTGTGTTTAGAGATAAGACACCAAGTTAGGAAAGAGTGTTGAGGTGAGTGATAGTACAAAGATAAGATAATGAACTAAATATTGATACTGTAGTAACATAGATAATAAACAGAGTGTAACCAAAAGCAAGTGTCACTGATAACGGTACACACACACACACACACACACACACACACACACACACAAACACAGGAGAAACAGAAAAGTACAGAAGCAGAAGAAACAGAAGGAGAAAGATGAACAGAAATAAACGCAGGAAAAGAGAGAGAGAGAGAGAGAGAGAGAGAGAGAGAGAGAGAGAGAAAAGAAAAGAAAGATAGAGAGATACATAAACCATCATCAAACCAACATAATAAAGAGACACAAACAAGGGGTCAGAATTTCAGAATCAGAGAGTTGATCCCACGTGCGTTGCCAGTGAGGTATTTCTGTCATTATTCCCCCCACAACAACAACAACAACAACAACACCACGGTCCCATGCACATCCATAACACACATACACACACACACACACCCGGGAGAGACGCCATGGGTTATTTAAGAGGTGGTGGTGATGGTGGTGTGTTGTGTTGTGTTGTGTTGTGGTGCTCGACCTTTGCCTGTCTGTGTGTGTGTGTGTGTGTGTGTGTGTGTGTGTGTGAGAGAGAGAGAGAGAGAGAGAGAGAGAGAGAGAGAGAGAGAATATATGA
>JAWZYT010006795.1:0-2500 GCA_034508575.1 Petrolisthes manimaculis
CAAACCTTCACCTCCCCCCACAACAAAAAACAACCACAACCTGCCCCCCTCCCCCCCCAGACTATAACAGGTGGGGTATGCAGGGGGGCTGACAGACGGGCAGGTATACTTGGAGTAGACAGGTATGCAGGCGGACAGGTAGAAGATCGCGCTAATTGGTGTCGCTCCCTGTCAGGTATCTATCGTCGCAACTACCAACTCACCTGCAAAGAAGAGGAAGATACATTAAAAACATAAAATACAATAATAATAACAATAATAATAAATAAGATAATAATAACAATAATAATAATAATAATAATAATAATAATAATAATAATAAAAATAATAATAGTAGTAATAATAATAATAAAAATAATAATAATAATAATAATAATACATTCGCAGTCACTCGTACACTCGCTTCAGAAATAATGGGATAAATGTGTGACCAACGACGATATTTATAAGGATGTGTTACCCGTTCCGACTGAATGTATTGTTTAGTAACCGTGTAATCCTGGTGAGTTGCCAGCGTGGATGATAATGTTATGGATGGTGGGGGTGGGGGTGGGGGTGGGGGTGGGGGTGGGTGGGGTGGTGGTGTGAGAAATGAGGATACACGAACCAACCCAACCAACCCACCAACCCTCCCGAATGAAATGATGGGTTGGTGGGTTGTAAGAACTGAAGATACAAGCCCACCAACCCAACCCAACCAACCCACCAACCCTCCCGAATGAAATGGTGGGTTGGTGGTGGGTTGTAAGAACTGAATATACAACCCCTCCAACCAACCATCCAACTCTCCCGAAAAAACAGTTGTAAGAACTGAGGATACACGCACCAAGCAATCCACTTGTAGTCTAATGTTATAATTTGATCACATCTTTCCGGTAGTCGTCGATCACACCCTTCACCTATAAAGTATACGCTACGCTACTTTCTAAAGCCAGTGTACATTCGGATAGTCTACCATAGTGGCATAGTGGCCCACCGGAGTTGAAGCCGGCGGTTTTTGGATGACAGGCCACCCAAAGCCTCCATTGGTTGGAGATGTGTAGAGCCTGGTGATGGTGTGGGTGGGCTGTCGTCCAGAAACCTCCTGCTTCAGATCTCAGGCTTCGACTCAGGTGGGTCAGTGACTATGGTATCAGAGTGTACTGTACCTACCTACATAGATACATATAACAATATATAAATACTTTCTCATTGTTTGTAAATAGGCCTATTGCCACAAAATTATTACAATGTTACTACTAGTATATTATAAAATAATGTTTTGACTGGAAAAGTAGCCAGAAAAAAAAAAAAAAAAAGTTTTGCGAACAAATAATGTAAATACAATATTTCATGATTTACTAGAGTTGTTTTTTTGGGAGGACAATGCAAATTAAAATATGCAAAAAGTGTCTTGACGCAAGTTCTCTAAAAATATAACGGACATATAAATATTACGGATACAAACAACTGACGGGAGTAAACAGAAGTCTTCGTAGTCCTACAAATTATGCACGTAAACAGATGCCCCCCCAACCCCCACGAGTACACATATGCCCCCCACCCCCACGAGTAGGCTAGGCTATACTGAGATAACCTGTTTCGTGGCACAGTTTGGTGGACTCGGTAGCCCTCCAATTTGATCAAACTGATTACTCGCACCCTCCTATAACCCACTCCCCCCTCCTCCACCACTCCCCACTCCTCATCAATCATCATTATCCACTGACAGTCCACGGCAGCAGGATGGAGGTCTTTCCCAACACTCCATTTTTCTCGCTCCCTTGCAGCATTCTCAGTACGAGTAGCAACGCGTCTCTTTAAATTATATTAAATGGCTTATAATATGTAATGGGCAAGTTAGGCTGCCCCACCCCGGCAAGGAACTCAAGTCAACGCCATGCAGAAGATAAAATATTTGGGTGGTGGGTGTTGTTGCATTCTATAAAATGTATATGTATAACACACACACACACACACACACACACACACGCGCGCGCGCTAGAATATACAGTATGTTATATGTGTACCAAAGGTGCATTTGTGCCTGGATAAAAAAACAACTAAAAAAAAAAACAACTAGAAAACTAAAATTATACGCACTTGAGGTAAACAGGTAAACCGGAGCTGGACATAAGCGTACAGTACCAAACAACAACAAAAACAACAACAACAACTAGAGACGAGCAAATAGGTGCACATTTCACCAGTATAAAAAAACATCATAAAATTATACGCACTTCATGTAGATTTGTAAACCGGGGTAGGACAAGAGTGTACACTACTAAACAACAACAACAACATCAACACCACCAACAACGACAACAACAAGAGAGGGGCAAGCAAGCAAGCTGAGCACGTCGACCTTTTAAAGCTGACAAACGCATGAGCGCTGAATACATTTGCATACGGACTCCATCCACTTGCTACAACGACGGGACGCCCCACCTTGCGCACACACATACATACATACATACACACACACACACACACACACGCGGGGTTGTTTCAGAAAGGGTAT